>JAXDDW010000295.1:32500-146275 GCA_034670385.1 Hoplostethus mediterraneus | reverse complement strand
GGACCTCAGCCGCTTTTGCACAAGGACTGCGTCCACATTCATGTCTTCACACATGTCCTTGGCTGATGTTTGTGCAGCCACAAAGCCTGTGGCTCTGTAGGACTCGGGAGCTTTTTCAGTCTTTTTCAGTAGACTTACTGCTACATCCACTTGCATTGTTTGGGACTGCATGAGTTTGCTCACCACTTCTTCCAGAGACTGGGCTTCAATCCTGACGGTTGGGTCTTTGGCCTGGTGTCTCACCTCAAGCAGTGCCTCTCTCACAGTTGCGGCTTCATATCGCAGAGGCTCTACAGCTTTCCCTCTGCTCTCCCATCTGGTTTCTGACCACATTTTGAGCGAGAGGTTGACGTGTTTTTTGAGGATGGATCTCTGTGTAGAGGCAGAAAACAGGCAGTATAGCTTCTGCACAATACCAACATGTGATATGGCATCTCTGGAGATTTTGGCAGCATCACAAAGTACCAGATTGAGTGCCCCACAAGGGCACATACACTCTCATACTGATAATATTGATAATATTCTCATACTGTCCTCTGCAGTCATCAAAGGCAATCTGCAAATCCTCCAGCCTTTTCAAAATCAGGGTGGACAAACTTTCACCAGTGGACTAGGAATCCCATGAAGTGCTCTTTAACCTGGGCGTATTCTTCTTCCAATGACACAATTCTGATCAAGCTGTTCAGTGTGGCTAACATCCGGGGTGCAATCTAAAATGAGGGAAAAGTACTTGCATTTCTTTATTTCTTGCACAATTGTTGATAGCATTTTTCCACTGATGCATTCAATCAACTCATTCTGAATGGTTTTGCCCAAGTAGCTGTAATGTTTAAATATTGTCGACGTGGTCATCACTCACAAACTAGCTGAACTCGCGCTTTATATGTTTTGCTCCAAATAGCCTGATGACAGTTTCGACTGAATGGCAATAACGTTTATGTTGTTAGCTAACGTCACACTCCCCGACCCCATCACTGGCTAGCTTACGTTAGCTAACTAGCAAGATTACACGATGCTAGCATGATTGATCCATTTGCTAAAGTTGACAAAATGCAAAGTAAACAATCAAAATTGCATTCCTTTCTCCGTGGCACGTTTGTCGCCTTCTTCTTTTTTCTTTTTTTTTGTACTGCGCCTCGGATGGCTTTTGCCTTTTCATTTTCTCTAACTCTCTGGCCGTGGTTACACCTGTCGTTTCATGCGATCTCGGTAATCGGAATCTGCTAATCGGACAGTTAAATGCGAGCTCTTTGGCCAGATGTGTGTTCGGATTTCCGGTTCCCGCGCAGTTTTAAATAACCATAACAACAATCCCTGAAAATGGTTCTGGGTGTGCGGGAGATTATGCTCCTTTACTTTATGTTAAGAAGATGTTATGTTAAGTGTTGGGTTAAAGGCGTCCACCAATTGGCAGATGTTTTAAGCTGACGTGACAATGTTGTCAGCTACTCTCCAAGTCCTGACAAAGAGTGTGTCTTTATCTCAGCATTTCACCATATTTCTCCCACCTGTCTCTGCCTCCTGTCTCTCCCAGATAATCCTTCATCTCGTGTCCTTTCCAAACCACAGGCCAGAGCTCAGATCTTTGAAGCGCAGGTTCAACAGAGTGGAGGAATGTTGCAGTCATGGCCAGACCCAACACACACAAGAGCAAATCTAAAACAGATTACCTCGGTGAAAACCCACCTTGGTTTTTTAAAAATGTGTCTATAATGCTATTTCATCCAATTCCATTTCATCACCTTAATAATCGAATGGTTCAAAATCTGATAGTAGCCCATAATTCACTGCTGCGCCACCATCTTCGACCAAGCCAAATTGACTCACGTTAATAGGGAGGAGCCTACGCAATCGCTCCACCCTGCTGGTGATGGAAGTAAATCTCCAAGGGAAATTCCTCATCAGCATTCATATTGTCCAGTACTATTTAGTTCTGTGTACCAGTGTGGATCATTTCTGGTTTATCCATCAGGGTGTAAGCATACAAAGTATAATTTAAAAAATATGATATCCCCATATCCCATGGGGCAATGCGGCAACGTGTAGATCAGTCAAATAACTTTGCAAAAGCCAGATCAAACAAGCTAGCGGTTTCCAACATAGCCCCATAATAGTTCAATGCTCTGAAGCCTCCTCATCTGAAAACAACATATTGGGTTATTTAAAGTAAGAAGTGAAGCCACGGCTGCTGGTACATTTAACTAACCCAGAGGGAAGGAAAATCCAAGAGATCTCATGTATAATGTTTTTATGTCTCCTAGACACTAATGAGCTCTTTTTAAGACGAGACTAAAGGCATTTTCTCCTCTTTCTTAAATTCAGCTCAGGAGAAACAATCACATATCAGCTCATGTTGATCTCACTCTGCTCACAACAACAGATCTCCAAATGATCTGAAATCAGTCTTATTTAACTCTCCTGAATATGAACCCATGAGATCAGAAACATTTCAGATGAAGGTGATCACCATGAGACTAAATTGAGATCTTCGCTATTTCTCAGGAGATGAAGAAAAGACTGAGCAGAAGAGTTTTCCTCTGGGAAGTTGAAAACGTAGCTGGACTGTGCAGCTCACTGAGCTAGGGATAGAAGAGCGCCATGTGATGACACCCTAGTTCATTAGACATTGCCAATCGATAAAATATAATATAAAAGTTACAACTTTAAGCTAAAGATAACTTACATAACAGCGCTGTGATCCTCTCAGCATCACCTGGTAGGAGCGACCCGTCAGGTAGGATGCGAACATGGAGAGTGCAGAGACACCCATCCCCTCAAGGGTGGAGAGGAGGATCTGGTGGTTCAGACAGGTCCAGGAGTATCAGGACGGAGGAGAGAGTTCGACTAGCGGCATGGAGCGACTCGGCTCGGTTGAGTGGATGTGAGCTGTGATGTTCAGCAGGAGTGTGTGTAGCTGCAGAAGGCAAGGAAACAAAGGTGACAAACAAAAGACCAACAAACTGTGTGTGCACACGCGACATGACGTTATTGCACATTTTATTTCATTATTCTTTTCAGTGTCCCATGATGGTCGAAATCCTTTTCCACCCTGATGAGAAAAACATTCTGAGGGAAACACTGAACACTTTTGGCATGAAAATGGAAACATTTAAGGATTGAAACAGAGAGTTTTGGCTTCAGTGTCGGACGAACGCCAGTGTGTTCATGTAAAGATCTAGTTGTCAGGTCATTAAACACACGCACACACACACCATCATGTTACATCATGTGCGTTAAACAGCTCCGGTTAAATGTTAAGTTGAAGATGTGAGCAAAGCAGCTTCACGAAGACGACGGTTGCGTATATACGAGTATACGAGAGTGCAGGCACACAACTAGGAATTGCATGGACTCATTTCCAATTGACTTGTTGCTCTAAAGAATCTATGTAATAACGGAGCGGGCCTGCAGTCGTTCTGTCTGCAGTATTTTCAGCATTATATGGATCAGATTAAACTTTAATTCCTCTGGCAAAACTGGGTCGTTGCAGCTGGGAAGAGAAGGACACAATATAAACATTGAAACAAGATATAAAAAGAAATAAAAGCAATATAAAGAATTGTGGGGTTATATATACAGCTATTTCAACAGATTATAGCTGCACTAAATCAACGTTTTACAAGCCTAAATCAGCGTGGGGTTGTAGAAAACCAATTTTAATTCTCCAGCCACCATTTATTACAGTAACAGCCTGGTGGTGCATTGACAACATAAATACCACTATTAGCTACTCAAATATTTTCCATGTCATTTTGAAAATGTGGTTTACAATGTGGTCTGTTCTACCAAAACATATATCACATGTACATAAATCTATACCGATCTACATCTCTGTCATCATTTTACCAAAAAGTGGCAATAAAGCCCCATAAAAATG
The DNA here is from genome assembly GCA_034670385.1 of Hoplostethus mediterraneus. NCBI lineage: Eukaryota > Metazoa > Chordata > Actinopteri > Trachichthyiformes > Trachichthyidae > Hoplostethus > Hoplostethus mediterraneus. Next base: position 142,398 of record JAXDDW010000295.1, on the reverse strand, counting down.
AAACTATACCATGAATGTTTCATCACGGAATTAGATAAGAAGTTAATTAATTCGTTAAAATGACAATTTCATTGGGTGCCATGACGTATAGGGCCGGGCGGCGCTGGTCCCACCCCCACTGAGACGCTGTAGATTCACCCTATTAGGCCAAATCAAATTCTGGCATCTGTGTGGTCACTCAAATCAAAAGATCTAACTTTATTCATATAGCACATTTGTACATTAAGACATCTTCTCCAGACAGGAAGTGACCAATCCAGAGTGAAGAGTGAAACCTAAATGAGGCTCCGTCCAGAGGGAGCTGGACTCACTGACATGAGATCTTCTCTCTCGTCTCTTTGGTTAACTTTGGTGTGACCCATCACAGACCAGTGTTGCAGGATTTCTGGGTATTGAAGTTAAAAAGTTAAATCTCTGTCATGTGGAGGTGCAGCTTTAAAAAGTAATTCCGGGATTTTTCAACCTGGCCTCTATGTCCACAAAATCGCTTTTCATACCTTTAAGTAGATCCCAAAAGTTTCTGAGTTTCTCCGGTCCATCGGCTCAACCGGCAGTCGCGTAACGGCGGCTGACCTTTAGACCTTTAGACCTTTTTAACCAGAAATAGACTTTTTTTAACAACTCTGAACTCTGAACGCTCAACTCTGACAAAGCTGTAGTATGAAAACAAGAGGATTCACTCTTGCAAGACGGGGATCGTGTAAACAACCGTCCTCTATCTGACAACGAGTGAATCCTCTTGCTTTCATTAAACAGCTTTGTCAGAGTTCAGAGTTGTTGTTACAAAAGGTCTATTTCTGGTTAAAAACTATTTCTGCAGCGATCCTTTCGGTAATGTTGTCAGACACACGAATAACAATCTGAGCCTGTTAGTGGCAAAATCAAGCACTTTTAGTGGACGTACTTTGACCGCCTGTACGTGCCCACATGATTACATTGGAGCCTTGAGCCGCCGTTACACAACTGCCGGTTGAGCCGATGGACCGGAAAACTCAGAAACTTTTGGGATCTACTTAAAGGTATGAAAAGCGATTTTGTGGACATAGAGGCCAGGTTGAAAAATCCCGGAATTAACCTTTAAGTAGACTGGGAAAGAGTACGGATTACGTTCATGTATGGATTTACTTTAAATTGTTTAGTTGAGATGTTTTATGTTTTATGTCTTACTTAAACATGGATTAATAAATATGGGCGCTGGTTTGAATCCCAGACTACCAGACTAGCTTGGAAAATGTGTGTGGTGGGGGGGGGGGGATAAGAAATGCAGTCCCGGGGTGTCCTGGTGGATCAGTGGTCTAAGGTGCATACCACGTAGCCGCAACATCCTGGGTTGGAAACCGGCCCGGGACCTATGTCATGTCATCCCTGCTCTCTCTACTGCAGACTGTGGAATAAAGAAATGTACCGCCCTCCCTTAATATGTACTGTTAACGTGCCCTTGAGCAATGAAGCTGCTCTGGTGAAGCTGCTCATTGGCCAACAGTAGAAGATTGTGGTTGTACTGGATATGAACCTGAGATGTGGAGTATCTGACACGGCACAAAAAGATGCTCCAACTCATTCAGGATATTCCTTTTCCATGTGTGAATGGAAGAATGTCTCTGCATCTTCGCCACAGAGACAGATTCCTGTACATTCATCTTGGCATTTGGCGATCCAAGTTATTCTGATGGATTTCCAAATAAAACTTAACCCGCTTCCAAGACCTTGGAGAAAATCATTTTTCCAGGTGCTGTATTTGATGTGGGGGTTTAAAGGTACTTTCTGCTTTCCCTTTCTTGTTATTCTTCATCTTCAGATTAGACAGCCAGAGAGCCAGAACAGTTCAGAAGGTAAATTATGGTCATGAGGATTTTAACAAGGTAAACACTGTTGATGCTTTTCATCATTTCATGCTCCCAAGATGCACCATGCCACCCCCATCACCCTCCCTCAAATGAATAAGACAGTTGCACCAACAGATTTATTCATTGATGTCTTTACAACAGAAGCAGCAGGTAGAGATCAGTCAGCGTTGGGAGAGATCACCAGTCGGTACCCGTCCCCTCTATCCCTACCCTCTGCTCTTCTTCTCCTCTCTTTGATAGAGTTCATTATCAATGGACCAGGTGCTTAAAAATGGCCGCCTCCTGGTTTGATGTCATTGATCGTCCAACGTACAGCATGACCTTTATGACCAAACGTGACGGTCTCAGGTCCGCACTTGGTTGCTTGGTCTCAGGTTCAAAAGGTTGTTGGAAAACACGAAAATACTTTTAACAGCATTTCAGCTTTAGGAGATTCTTAGCAATTCATGTCGTTGTCAAGTGAGGGCTTACACAAGGAAACACCCTTTGGTCTTAGTTTGGGTTTGGACAGATCTTTTGAAGGCTTCTGGTTGTGCGGAGCTTACGTTTTCAGACCCAAGTTGAGCTCCATCTGAGGTGCGTCCGATAAGCCATTCATGGAGTTCAGATTTGGCTTGTCACAGTAAGTGAATTACTGTTAATCAACCTTGCTTGCTATCTGCAGCTCATGTTCCCTCCCAAGCCAAAGTGTTCAGTCCTGCAAGAGGACGCAGATGTTCCCAACCCAACGCTACAGCAGCTGATGGCATCGATTAACGCAACTTCAAAAAGAGAGGGAGGAACGATTCTGCGTTTGGTTGGGATGAAAACCTGCAAACACTTCCATGGCACGGGAGACACCGCCGGCTAACTGGAACATGGTTTGCGGCTGACCTCAGACTGTTTTGAACCACCATTTTAAACTGTTGTGAGCATGCGTGTCAACTTATTCAAAGTCTTGTGACGGCATTGCATAGCTGAAACATCGCCTCATGACTGACGTGAATATTCTTCAACCATGCATGTGTTGCATGGTTTTACACACCTTCAACTCAGAGGTTGCCATTTTTACGCACTTGATCCATCAGGGCAGTGAGTTTGAAAGCAGGTCTCAGAGTTCAATTCATTCTCAATTCAGTAAACTAATAAAGGCTGCCGTACCCAGAAACTTGAGAATGAATGCCTTGCTATTAGCAAACAAATTCATTTCTATTTACATTTTGAATTTATTGAAATGAAAGCGTATTGACCCCTGGCCTGCGTTGAACCCGCCCACCCTGAAGGGGGCGGTGTAACGGCGGCACACAGCGTCTCTAGTTGGCTTTGGCGCGGAGTTGGGCCCTCTTGCCCGTGACGGCCTGGAAGCCAGTCTTGATGCTGGCCACCGAGCAGCGCGAATGGCAGCTTTCACACTGCAGGAAGTAGAGACGAGTGTCCTTCTGGAGGATGGTGTCTGGTGACCGGCAGGTGTGGCACGTCACATACTCCTCTGTAGAAAGGAGGGAGGGAGGGAGAGAGAGGGGGAGAGAGAGAGACAGAGAGAGAAAGAGAGAGAGACAGAGAGAATTTAGGGATAGCTCAGATTCCTGGAAAGGACAATCTCTTGAGGTTAGAAAGTGAGAGGCTTGGACTAAACCTGAGGTGAAGCTTTAACCCATTTATCGTTGCCAAGTGCATAGTAGTCATAGTTCTCTTTTTTTGGTGTTCTGTGGGTTCGATATGTTGGTGATCTGTTTGGAAAACATGTCAAAACATGTCAAAACATTACCACTATGCCAAAGCATAGTGGTAATGTTTGACCTTCATCCATCTCTAACGGTGACCAGTAGGAACTGCATCAGTATCTGACAGGGAGTATCTTAACTGATGGGTGGGACTTTCTGTTCCAAAACGGCCATAATGTTGAGTCATTGTTAGTGATCAATACCCCTATCGATCCCCCACAGATAAACTGTGGTCATTTTGTTCTACGGGGCAGGAAACATCCCTTTCAAGTTGTCTTGCCCCTTTTGTTTGAATTTGTTTGAAGTAGTGACGGAACAAAGTTCTTTGATCAAATTCATCAAAATGTTGATCCGTTGATCATGGGAGTGGATCCACACCTCCACACCTCCACACCTCCACACCACTTCTCCCCCGCTTGGCTTCGTTTCCTGAAATGACTTGAGGCTCTGCATGTGCATGATGTGATGATGTGCAGCAGCTTGGTGGAGGGTGGACACTTCATAAGTAACATGCAGGGATTAAAGCAAAAAAAAAAAACCTGGACTAAAACTTTGTTGCTTTCATATAAAATATGACCACAAGGGAAAAAAGCTCATTGTGTTTTTTGACCAGTCCTCTTTTCAATCTGTGAAATAAAACAGATCTATTATTCTTCCGCAGCAGGGCTCAACTTCACCGGCCACATGATGCAGCCAGCTGAAAACAACTGTTAGAGGCCAAGAGGGAGAAATACTATTCGACTGTAAACCCGTAACGCAACGTAGACGCTCATGTGGGGGAGGAGGGACAGGGTTATCATTTCATACAAAAAACAATTCATCATAACAGAAACTTTCTAGTGGCTTTGTTGGACAGTTTCGTTGTTTTCAGTTTCACTCTTACGCTCCAAAAGCGAGGCTGAATTCAATATAAAACATAATAGCCTATCATTTGACAAACAATACATAATGAGATCCATTACCAGTGGTTTCAACAACCACAATGACCAGTATCCAGCCAAAGAGAAAAGGTTGTATTTTGCCGTCTTCATATATTCTCTTTATTACTGAGGATTTGAATGTGTTTACCCATAAAAAACAGTCTGGTTTACTTTGTAGTTTAATCGTGAGGGTTGAACATTCAGCATCTCCTTCCATATCATGGCTTTAATATGGAGTTGGTCCCCTTTGCTGCTCTAACAGCCTCCACTCTTCTGGGAGGCTTTCCACTAGATGTTCATTGGAGGATCATTGCTGCTGATCTGCTTCCATTCAGCCTCAAGAGCATCAGTGAGGTCGGTACTGATGCTGGGCGATGAGGCCTGGCTCGGCGTTCCAGTCCATCCAAGGTGTTGGATGGGTTGAGGTCAATCAACCACATTGCATTCAAGCAGAAATCTAAATTTGACTTTTGTTTTCCCAACGGGAGGCTCAGTATCCTGCAAAGAAAACTAAAATTACCGTCACCTACTAGGCAACATGTAAAGCTGCCAGATTCAACAATCTCAGACATCGGCTGATACAGGTAGGAAGTCTCAAAGATGTCCATGAGGAATGCAGGGTTGCAGTACACATGGAGAGCTTCAAGTCATTTGATGTGTAAAGCAGTTGGAGAAACGAAATGGGAGAGGAGGGCAGAGGGTTGATGATTTTGATGGGTTCCATGACTGGCATCGGTTCCTACTGACATGAGTTTGCATTTGAGATTATCATTCTTTTTGTTTTATTTTCGTTGAGACCTTATGGCACACAAGGGGAAAAACATGTGAGCGTTGTAACATACTTGACAAGTTCCATCATGTTTGTTCAGGAATACTTAAAAGTACACGAAAGTGTTTTCGAAGAGATTTCCCCAACCAGTGAGGGAATTTGAACTACACACATCTTTCCATGACGTTTCCTAAATATTTGGCCATTAAATGCCAAAATTTTATAAAAGGACTTAAATTAATGCATAAATACAGAAAAGTAACACCAGTTTAGACACTTCCTCCTCCCTGTGCCCTCATCAGACCAAGATAATGTCTCTGCCTCTCCTCAACCAGCTATTAGATGGCCGTTGCAGTTCGACACCATGAAAACTTTCTAATTTTGCACTCGTTACACCAACATTCACATCCATCTGTGAGACGCAGCGTCAGGCCAGATGTACAGGGATAAGACTATTGGAAACAGCAATCTATTTGCCCACAGAAACAGAGGAACATTGCAAGCGAGGAGATGAATGTGCCGGAAAAACCGCAAACCAAGCTTAACATGAAGGGAGTAGCGGGTTTAATTCTATGCTTGCCATGTTTTTCCTAGAACGAGGCAAAGCACAACAGCCATTTGGTCCCGTTTGAGGTTTCTGAGGGGTTTATCGTAGCCACTCATAAGATTTACTGTTTGCCGCTATGGTAAGCATCTCCGACAGCCAGGGAAAACCCAGTGATGTTATCCTGTGCTGTGGTCTGCTCAGAGAGGTATTTTGGAGGATATTATGAGGGAAACCTTGACTGAGAAGAAGTGCCTAAGCAAGACACAGCCTGGACTCAACAACACTGGTATGGTGGCCCACAACTGGTTTGATTGGCTTGTTTCTCTTGATCGTCGCTCAGTGGCCACCAGTAGAAGACGGTGGTTATACTGGGAAGCTGACAGGGATGAATGTGTGCAATATGTGTATATGAATGTGAAGAAGAGAGGTGCTGAAAAAGCAGGTGCTCGTTCCATCATCCCTGGAAAACTACAAAAAACATCCATCCCATCCTCCCATCCCCTTGAATTAGGTTGGCCTGTAGGTGACATTTTCCCAACAGTCACGAGTAAGAGATCTCAGCAGGTGGCCTGAGTCGCTGGTGTTGACGAACCCTCTCAACCCCTGCAGATACATTACAGTCATGTTGCGCTACGGGGCAGGGACACATCGTACTTACTCTCATTTTAAGTAATGCAAAATGAGGACTTACTGATGTATCTTCTGAGGACGTTCTCAATCTGTTTTTGTTGGAATCGCCCTTTAATCACCAGCTGGTTGTTGCCGTCTATAGAGCCACTGAGGTGAAGAGAATGAAATTAAACATCAGTCATTTGTTAATTCACTCAGTGTTTCCTGTAAAGTTTGTTGTAGAGATGTGGTTGGTGGTGGGGGTAACCCAGGGATCCCATCATGGCCCAACCCAGTTATATATGATATGATATACAGTATGTGTGCTGTAATTGTGAATGTGTATTATTGGGTGGGCAGAACAGAAACACCAGATTAAGTTTGGTTGTTTTGAAATGTTTCTAGCTATGAGGTCAATTTTCCAACCACAGCTCAACGACTGTCAAGGAAATACAGCATCCACTTCCCACGTTCAGCCCTGAAGTCCACATGTGTAATGGTGTCGGCGTGTAATACCTCGTTCCCAGCTCAGCCAGTAGAAAGGCCAGCAGATGTTTAGGCTGTCGATGTAAGCTGTGAATGAAAGAAAACCAATTAAAGATACATTTAAAAGATTTCCGTATTTTCAATTTAAGTGATGTGCTGAAGAAGCGATTCACGAGACCCCCTGGTGTGGCTCCTCCCAGCCCCTGTACCAGTCAACCAGTGGCAGGAAAGTGATGCGTTTCACATACAGGGCTCCTACACCTTCTTGCTGATCAAACTCCAGGACATAAAGCACCATCTCCATGACCAGGATCCATCTCCATCTCTGTTCTCCGTTGAAGGACCGATACTATCAGGATGTTTCTGATGTGGGTTATCAGAGGTCTGTGAATTTCATGAGGGAGGTTTTTTTGTTTTCTTGGTAGGTGGCGCTCTTTTCGCTCTGTCATGGTGGCTATCGCTGCTCATGCTAACTACCCAGTTCTTCTTCTGTTGAAACGTAAAACGCATCACTTCCTGTCTCCAGAGGGTTTCTCCCGGTAAAGACCTACCTGACACCGGGTGTTGAGAACAGCAGGTGGAGAAGCTTCATGATGGTTGAGGTTGATCACTAGATTAGTAAGATTTAATACTACTTACAGTTTGCAGATGTCTGTGAAGTTGACGAAGGAGGTTTTCTTGGTTCCCACTCTGACCACCTGAGGAGGCTTCATGACAAACTTCCTCTTCTCCCCAGCGACCATGTCTGGGTTCTTCTCTCTCATGATGTTAAACACACGGATCAGTAGCTACACGGGAACAACATGGGAGTAACACGCCACCATTATGAGGTGAACCATTAAAAAAACAACATAACAGGGGAAGTTTTTAAAATGCAAACTTCATGATGTTATCTACCTCATCATATGAGTAGTCTCTCTCTGAGCCGGCCCAGGCAGGCCCTGATTGGGAGCTGAAGGTGATTATGTCATCAGCGTTCCTTCCCTCCTCCTCCTCACCTGGAAAAACAAAAAGGCCCCGTGCTGAAACCCACTGGTCTCCTACTGGTGGCCACTGGGATCTGACCAGTACCACCAATCTCCTACTGGTGGCCACTGGGATCTGACCAGTACCACTACAGTCTCCTACTGGTGGCCACTGGGATCTGACCAGTACCACTACAGTCTCCTACTGGTGGCCACTGGGATCTGACCAGTACAACCAGTCTCCTACTGGTGGCCATTGAGATCTGACCAGTACCACCAGTCTCCTACTGGTGGCCACTGGGATCTGACCAGTACAACCAGTCTCCTACTGGTGGCCACTGGGATCTGACCAGTACCACCACAGTCTCCTACTGGTGGCCACTGGGATCTGACCAGTACCACCACAGTCTCCTACTGGTGGCCACTGGGATCTGACCAGTTTCACCAGTCTCCTACTGGTGGCCACTGGGATCTGACCAGTACCACCACAGTCTCCTACTGGTGGCCACTGGGATCTGACCAGTACAACCAGTCTCCTACTGGTGGCCACTGGGATCTGACCAGTTTCACCAGTCTCCTACTGGTGGCCACTGGGATCTGACCAGTACCACCACAGTCTCCTACTGGTGGCCACTGGGATCTGACCAGTACAACCAGTCTCCTACTGGTGGCCACTGGGATCTGACCAGTTTCACCAGTCTCCTACTGGTGGCCACTGGGATCTGACCAGTACCACCAGTCTCCTACTGGTGGCCACTGGGATCTGACCAGTACCACCACAGTCTCCTACTGGTGGCCACTGGGATCTGACCAGTACCACCACAGTCTCCTACTGGTGGCCACTGGGATCTGACCAGTACAACCAGTCTCCTACTGGTGGCCACTGGGATCTGACCAGTACCACCAGTCTCCTACTGGTGGCCACTGGGATCTGACCAGTACAACCAGTCTCCTACTGGTGGCCACTGGGATCTGTCCACTGGGATCTGACCAGTACCACCACAGTCTCCTACTGGTGGCCATTGGGATCTGACCACTGGGATCTGACCAGTACCACCACAGTCTCCTACTGGTGGCCATTGGGATCTGACCACTGGGATCTGACCAGTACCACCACAGTCTCCTACTGGTGGCCACTGGGATCTGACCAGTACCACCACAGTCTCCTACTGGTGGCCACTGGGATCTGACCAGTACCACCACAGTCTCCTACTGGTGGCCACTGGGATCTGACCAGTACTGTTGGCCTCCATCTACTGAACCGAAAGAGTATTTAACCTGCAGAGTTAAATGACAGGTGGTCAGACAGCAGCAGTGTCATGACAGGAAAACAACGGGTAATCATAAATATAACTAACCGTCGTCTTTGCTGTCGGCGTCCACGTCCTCCAGGAAGTTGACCTGCTTTTTCTTCTTCTTCTTCATCGGTAGCTCCACGTCGTCTTCCTCCAGGGCTTCCGTTGGCTCCGCCTCAATCTTCAGTTCCTGTTGGGAAGACGACTTGTGAGCGTTCTGAATTGAAACCAGGGGGCACAGCTTCCTCATATATATATCCTCAGTGAGTAGAATTTTGTTTTAAATTTTTATAGTTTGATCATGTCTGATCTGTTGTAAATCGATACATGTGAAGACCCAAAGATGTTTCGATTTCCAATTATAGAAGATATTGTACTGCACAAATTATCTTACATACTCTGCAGAAAATGCAAGGGTGCCAATCATCTAGTAGAAGCTAGTGTTAGAAGTGGCTAGTAGTCACGTAGTAATAATAATACTACTTAGCTTTTTCATACATAAGATGAAGTGCTTTACATAAAATCAATAAAAGCAATGACAAGACAGGATAAAAAATAATAAAAAGGTAAAAACTGAAGGTGCCTGGTGGAGATCATCTGATGAAGAGGTCCATAGAACCAAACGATGCCTCGCCACTTTAATTAACATCAGTTGCTGGAGACAAATCTACCTGATCACACTGATCACTTTTACTGAGAACGTTACCGGAGGATCTACAGACACACCACAACAACCTGGTTCAGACGGTCAACTGGTTCTACTGGCACATTATGAACTAACAGGTAAGACAAACAACCAACATTCCTTCAGCGTTTTTTATTTTTGCAGTGATAACTAAACCTCATAACCTCACCTTCACTCCTTCTTCTAATTCGCTGTCAAACGTCTTGGTCTTCTTCTTCTTCTTTTTCTTCTGGTTGAAGAAGTTCAAGTCATCCAAGTTGTCTGAGATTTCTGGTGAGCAGAGAGAAAGAGATTGTGATACAGCAATCCTACTGGAGGGTGTTTTCACACTTCATGTGGACTCGAGGATCTCCTGAAATCTGGGCCATGTGTGAACCCCCCACCCCCCACTGAGGGGTGGGGGGTGGGGGGGTGTGAGGGGTGGGGGGATGGGGGGTGTGAGGGGTGGGGGGTGGGGGGGTGTGAGGGGTGACGGGGTGCTTGCATACATGTGTGTGTTTTAAGTGATTTCTCCTTCTACTGTGTCACTTTTATTGAGCCCTAGAGAAACGCTCTCTCATTTTGCCTGCACTACTGTTGTATGTACAGCTAAATGACAATAAAGTTTGATTTGATTTGATATGTGAAAACACCCTAACCACCAAATTCTTTGTGGACCAGAAAGTGGACCGAGAGAAAGAGGACCGAGTTATCTTCAGCTCTTATGGGGTTTCAGTCCACTTCCCATTCACAGTTGTTCCTTTTGGACTCTTTGGACCCTTTTGGTACCTCATAACACACCTGTTTGGTTCTAGCGGAGGACCCCCAGGGTTGGCCCAGGGAGATGTGCCCAGTATGGCATCAAGCTCATCATAAAATGGCCACTTCATATCGCCTGATGTTACGACCCTTGGTCATACTGTGGTATGTATTTGTGAATATCCTGTTTAGTATGTGTCTGAATATTCTTGTCTGTAGTGTGCGTGCGTGTGTGTGTGTGTGTGTGTGTGTGTGTGTGTGTGTGTGTGTGTGTGTGTGTGTATGCGTGTGTTTATGTCCTTTATAAACTAGGTACGTGCCAGGAGAAGGTGGCCGTTCCTGATTGGCCAAACCCTGATTGGCTCCCACACAATACACCGCCCTTCAAATACCCAGTCAACCCGCCTGCACTTGGACAGCATTTCCATTTCCATCCCTCAACCCGACCTTAGACTGTCTCAACTCCATAGCTCTGTTAGCTCTGTTATACTGTTATACTGATCAGGTAAACTGTTATCCATCATGGACAATGATCAGCACCCTCTCCATCACACAGTAGACAGACAGCGGAGTACCTTCTCTCACAGGCTGCTCCAGCTCCGCTGTCGAAGGGACAGATACAGGAAATCTTTCCTGCCACATGCCATCACACTGTACAATAACAGCTAAAACTCTGGTCATAACATACAGTCACTTTGCACTTTATATGTTTTTACACAACTCTGTTCACTGCACCTTATATTTTATTTTGCACTACAATAATAATGCTTATTTATACATTTTTATATTGCATTCTATATTGCCATTTTAATATGTCTAGGTTGTTCTCTTTTTTTTTTTTTTATTCATTGTGTTGTTGTTATTGTCTCTGTGTGTAATGCTGCTGCTGCACTGCAATTTCCCAGCTTGGGATTAATAAAGTACATCTATCTATCTATCTATCTCTGTTAGCTCTATTAGTTCTGTTAGCTCTGTTAGCTCTGTTAGTTCTGTTAGCTCTGTTAGTTCTGTTAGCTCTGTTAGCTCTGTTAGTTCTGTTAGCTCTGTTAGCTCTGTTAGTTCTGTTAGCTCTGTTAGCTCTGTTAGTTCTGTTAGCTCTGTTAGCTCTGTTAGTTCTGTTAGCTCTGTTAGTTCTGTTAGCTCTGTTAGCTCTGTTAGTTCTGTTAGCTCTGTTAGCTCTGTTAGTTCTGTTAGTTCTGTTAGCTCTGTTAGTTCTGTTAGCTCTGTTAGTTCTGTTAGCTCTGTTAGTTCTGTTAGCTCTGTTAGCTCTGTTAGTTCTGTTAGTTCTGTTAGCTCTGTTAGCTCTGTTAGCTCTGTTAGTTCTGTTAGCTCTGTTAGTTCTGTTAGCTCTGTTAGTTCTGTTAGCTCTGTTAGCTCTGTTAGCTCTGTTAGCTCTGTTAGCTCTGTGTCTGTGTGTTTTCCATTTACGTTTGATCACCATTAAGTTTTCTTTAGATTTAGAAGCAGTAGGAGTGGACTGCCATTTACTTTGTACGTTGTTTCTCTTGTATTTTGTATTTAGGAAAGGAGGTAGACATAGCCCTCTGTATTTAAGTTATTTTTATTTTTTCAGATCGTAGTTAGGGTTTCCTTGAAGCAGCTTTGTTTTGTTTATTGTTTTGGCCTTGGTCCACGCCGAAGCCTGTGCTTCAGTTTTGTGTTCACGATTAAATATTTGCCTTTTGATTTATAGCACGTGTTTTTGTGGTTGGTTTTGGGAGGTGGAAACGGAGGGTCCAACTTATGCTATGCCTTTAGCGTCTCTCCTAGACGGGGCATAACACCTGACTGCCCTCTAGCTCCCAGCTGGTCTTGTGCTTGCTTGTACCTGTCTTTGTGACGCCATTGGAGAGGGGTCCTAGTGAGCCCTCTCGCCTTCATTCAGCAAACTGAAGGAAGGTCTTTGTGGTCCTCGTTCCATATTTCCAGATATCCCTGTGGTCTCCTCCTCCATCCACAACAACACTTTTTTGTGTGTTTTCAGTGTGTGGTAAGCTGTGGGGCCAAAAAGGGAATGGAAGAAGCGATTGTAATGACAAGCGAACCTGGAGCGCTTTGAGTGCTCTGCAGGCTTTCCATTGAGGATTAGAGATATTAGATTGTGAACCCTTTTGAATTACCTGCATTCCTACATAAATGGTTCCTAAAATATGGTCTGATCTTCATGTTTATTCTGTATTTTATTGTATTTAGGCCTTGTATTTTATCTTTTTGTGATACCTTTATGTTGCTGCAACCCCAGAATTTCACCCCACGGATCAATAAAGTATCTATCTATTTATCTATCTATCTGCAGGCATCTCTTGAACTTTCTAACATCTGTGTCCATGAATTGACAATAAACCTTGAACATGAGTGGTGTTCAAGGGAGGACACCGAGGAGGAAACCACCGCTCTCCACTAAAAACATTCCCGCCTGACTCAGGTTTGCCAAACATCACCTGGATGCTCTACAAAGCTACTGGGACAGAAATTCAACTTGAGCTATGTTTGGAGGAGAAAAAAACACTGCAAGCCGACAGCAAAACCTCATCCCAACCAGGAAGCATGGTGGAGGGAGCATCATGGTTTGTGGCTTTGCTGCCTCAGGGCCTCGACGGCTTCAATCATTGAAGGATCAATGAATTCCAAACTGTATCAGGAAATTCTCCAGGAGAGTATCATAATTAATAGAGGTTGGGTCATGCAGCAGGCCAAAGACCCCAAACACAAAAGGAAATCTAAAACGAAAAATTTCTTCTTAAACAGGAAAATTCTCATTTTGGAAGGGCCGAGTCAGAGTCCTGACCTTAACCCTATTGAGATGTTGTGGTAAGCCGTTCATGCAAGACATCCCATCATATCAATGAACTGAAACAGTTCTGTCAGGAGGACCGGTCCAGAATACCTCCTAACCAGGTCTGATCACAACTACAGGAAGAGATTGTTGCTGCTAAAGGAGGTTCCACCAGGTACTAAACCTTCACATACCTTGTCCAATCTAAGCTGTTAATGTTCAATGAAAACATTTTATGATTTCGATGCACGAAATTCAAAAGCTTCACGAACTTTTTCTCGCAACTATATATTTTTGAAATTGAACTCATCAAGTGTTTACCTTTCTTCTTCCACTCGTCCTCGTCCAGATCCTGGTCTTTCTCTTCTGCGTCCTGCTCGGCATCTTTGGCCTCCGGCGGCGCTGAGTCCTCGTTCCCTCCGTCTCCTCCCTCCTCATCCAACATGAAGGGCTTCTTCTTCTTCTTCTTCTTCTTGCTCATGGTGGGGTCGAAGATCATCTGGAGTGGAGGAACAGCACAGTTCAGCTTACTCTGACACAATATAATGACTGAATGGTCCAAACTCAACACCACATGATAACATTACATATTGCATTTGGTGGACGCGTCTACCCAGAGCACCTCGTAGGACTACAGGCAGATCAGACCACTGGCACACAATTCATTCACAATTGCAGTAGAGTAAAGTGTAGTACAGAATCAAATCAAATCAAATCAAATCAAATCGAATCGAATCGAATCGAATCGTCGAATCGAATCGAATCGAATCGAATCAAATCAAATCAAATCAAATCAAATCAAATCAAATCAAATCACATTTATTTGTATAGCCCTTAATCACCGTTACAGTCTCTAAGGGCTTCACAGCACCAACATGTGAAAATAATAAATGGTTAGTACCCGACATCCCCCAGCCTTAGACCCTCACAGAGGACAAGGAAAAACTCCCACAAAACCTTATTGGAGAATTGGGAGAAACCTTGGGAGGGGCTACTCAGAGAGGGAGGGGCTACTCAGAGAGGGAGGAGCTACTCAGAGAGGGAGGGGCTACTCAGAGAGGGAGGAGCTACTCAGAGAGGGAGGGGCTACTCAGAGAGGGATCCCCCTACCAGGACGGTTGGGCTGCAATAGATGCCGAGTTTGGGCAAGCAGAGTAAACACAATATATAATGTGTAATAGCGTTCAGTAGAAAATTGAGGAGAGAAAAATAGTGAATGATGATGTAGGGCTGAGGAATAGAGTAAAGGAAAGTAAAATGTAATTACAGCTGCGAGATTATGGCAAAAATGGTGGTCCTGATTATTTTGCCAAATACTGTGATCATATATTTTCAGTTTTCAGCAGCTAGAAGGTCTTGTTTTCACTCCTACTCTTATTGTGGTCCTTATTTACAAAATTCAAATAATTACTACTTTATTACTTTGGGACGCAAGTATCTCCAACTGACAGACGACGATCCACTTTTAGAAACTAAACTAACTATTTTCACATTCAGACTCAGAAAAGGATTTTCCTCTCCGATGTCGGGCCGATCCATTCCTTGCTGGTCGCTACGTTTTTCCAGGTTTGTCTGCCTGCTTCCATCTGAGCCTTAGTTTTGGTTGCATGGGTGGACTTTGCGTGCACACCCCCCCTTAGTGTATTCTGGTGGAAGATGATTGTAGGAATATAAGACAAACCACCTCTAAGTGCGGCTTGGTAGATCAGATGGGTGCCAAATTTACCAGTGGAGTCTAATGATTCAGAACAGGTCATGATTTTCTGTGATGCCGATTGGCTAGGTGACACAAAAGTATTCAGTGCCAGGGCTAAATGAACATGTTTACATCAGGATGTTTGCAAAATGTCAAGGTACATTTCTCTTTCTCTAACCCATCTCCCTCATTCATCTACATCTCCTGTCTGATAGGGTATGATCAGTAAGGAGCTTTAACCTGGATTCACCTGGATGTTATTCAACACAACAAAACAACTTCAACAAAAAACACTTGTTAAGAAATATACTATTATTGTGGTATTAACAAACAGATGTCATGTTTGTCAAGCAACCAGTTCTACTAAAAGTGAAAACTACCAGGGGGTCTACAGAAATTAGAGGCTGAAAGTGTAAAAAAAAAAAAAACGGGAAAAAAAAAACACAGACACAGTTGAGTGGTGAGTTAGTGGCACAGAGTTGCGTCAGGTTAACCACTGATAGTCAAAATAATACCGGGAACTTCGCATTCAAAATAAAAGCGTGCCACTGAGGAGATAAGTGTAGTATTTGGGTGTACAGAACGACAACATCATTTCAAAGCAGTCAGTCTAATCATTAACATTAAGTATGGACCAAAACTCTAGTGAAAGTAGAAGTCCTGGTACAGATTTACGGCATCCTTCACGGGACTATGTGGTTAGGGAAAGGTTGTGTAAATCATAATGTAGAAAAAACAATCGTATTTAAATTTGCAACAAATCCCGCTTTAAATGTATTCCCCATGTTCACTTGTGTACTCGCCGAACGTTGTAACAAAAGCGCGCCAGTGTGTTTTATTTTTTTAAGTTTAACCGGAAGTCATATATGTGTCTCCAGCTTGACACTACTAACGTTCACTAGCTGGCTAACTAGCTAGCTTGCCAGATGTTACTTCTTTCTCAACCAACCAGACACAACATGGCGTGAATATGAAAAAAAAGCCCTCACCTCGTCTTCCGACATGATTGCAGTCTAGTGTGTATGTGTTTTTTCAAAAGATGAGAGTTGTTGTTTTAAACCGTGTAAGGCAGTGGTCAGTTTCCAAGTAAGCGGCAAGCAGAGACACATGCGACCGTTTTCCGTACACGGTTGCTGCGCATGTGCAGTCGTTTGAGGTTTGTGGGAGTTGTAGTTTTTAGCTGTAGATCAGGTAAAGTAAGCATTTAAGAGTCAGTTGGGCGTCATTTGGGTGCGATACTGTGTGGTGCTTGCCATAATTCTCCGCCTAAGTGAGTCCATGTTTGATTTAGTAGTTGGAGAGCAAAAATAAAGATGCAATCACCAGAAATGTATGTGGACGCCATATAAAAAAACACACATTAGAGAACAGAGCAACGATTTATCTGTCATTGGTAACTGTAATATTATTAGCTACTTCAATTGAAATAGTAATTTGTTACTGAGGAAAGTAATATTACGGTTACCATCGATCACTGCTGACCAAATAATATGTTGTCAGTCCTCAGTCATCCTCTGTATAAGCAGGTTTTGGAAGTTTTGCTGTCAAATAATATCAGATACAGAGACTTAATAACTCCAATGTTTTAACTTCAGGTGAAGGATCCCATGCCCCTCTATGGACTGATTCCACCGTCCTTGGTCTCATGGACCCTTTTAAAGGCCGTTGGATGAACTCAAGCTGAACACAGGGCTGGGTTTCTCTGGGTTCTCTGGGTTCTCTGGTGCTGAAAAGCTTTGAAACGTTTTCTCTGTCCACACTGCTGAGCATCTGCATGATGCCACGGTGAAGAAGAACCGAACAGGGAACCAAAAACTTATTATCAGCGCTACCAGACGTTGAGACCAACACCACCCGTCACTTTGACATCCTAGACCAACATTTAGGATTTCTCCCAGGAAAGACCTGCCTGACACTGGGTGTTTATATGGAGGACCAGAACTGACATAACCATTAATAAATTAATTAATGTATAAATAAAATAAAAAAATAAACTTATCAGTGTATATATATATATGGAAATAAATACAATTATGCATTAATACACACAGTAATAAATAAATAAATGAAATCTGGTGTAAATGTATATTTCTGTATTTTATGTCCTATTTATTTATTGTCTCATTAATTTATTTCTGTTTATATTTATTTCCCTATTTACTTATTTGTGTATTTATTCCCCTGAGAATTGAATTCGTATTTCTAAATGTCTCTTTTTACCTCTTCAGGCTCTTCAGTCTCTAACTTTGACACATAAAAATTTGTTATTAACCACCCAGAAAAATAAATAATAAATCCAACAAATAAACATCAGCACACATTAAATGACATGTCGTCAAAAAGGTCAAGTCTCAGGCGTGCAGGCTTGGACAGAAAGGCTTTGAACTGGAAACAGCTTTGTGACAAATCACCAAATGACAGAGAAAAACAACAAATGACAAATTTATTACAACAGATTTGAAGAAAACACATTTTGGGGGGAAAAACAATCATTGCCTATAAGGAAATTCTCTTTCTTCTTGCCCCTGTCCACATTGAGGTCAGAGGTCAGCTGCAGCTGAGAGGGATTTAGGGTCTTGTTCAAGGACAGCTCAGCAGGACGGACGCTCACTGACATCTTGAACATTTAGAGAAGCAAATCTGCAGATCGAGATAAATTCCATCCGGCAAATGTTTTAATTTTGTGCCATTGTTCATTTTGTGAGACCAAGTTCAACTTTTTTAACAAATGTTGCTCTTCACTTCCTTTAAATAAAGCAGAGCTTAAGGTTTGGCTCCATTTGGGATATCTGGGTGAATTACTGTTGAAATCAAGGAGAAACACATACCTTGTCTTACTCAAATTGAAGAGGTTCAGAGTGAGATCTACTCTTTCAAAATGATTTCCTTCCTCAGCCCACCTGGAGTGGACTGAACCACTACACCGGGAGTACAGGGTAGGCTCGCGGCAGGAAGTACTGTATGCATTTAAAAAACACAATGAGAAAATAAGACTTTAAGTGCTATTATTAATAAATAAAGCATTAATTAATCATTAATTAGCTGCCACATCACCAGGCTCCGATGAGGGTAAACCCCCCCCCCCCCCCCCCACCCACATTCACTTAACAGTGGCAAGACACAGCTCTGACAATGTGGTAGGGGAGATGGAGTTGTCTATTGATCCCTGTTGGGAAATTCTCCTTTCAGTTAGAAAATGATCCATGGGGCGTCCTGGTGGCTCAGTGGTCTAAGGCTCATACCACATAACTGTGACTGGGTTCGAATCCGGCCCGGGGCCTATGTCATCCCTCCTCTCTCACCCGATCTTTCCTGTCTCACTCTACTGACTGTCAAATTTATTTCTTAAAAAGGAAATGATCCATAATCCAATATTTCATTGATACCTGGAGGATTGTGTCCCTTCACATTGAGGTCAGACGTGGAGCTCGAACCCGACCACCAGCCAAAACAGGTTTCTGATCCTGTCACTTTTCCTTTCTGAATCGCCATGAAGGAATCTATTATTCCTTAGTCCTGGCAAATATAATGAGGGATGGTGTTTCTTTCTCAAGATGAATGTTTTGGTATTTCTGCTTTATTGGTCAATATACAGAGAATTGAGACATGAATTAAATGACATGAAACTGTAATGATCCCTGTGGGGAAATTGGGCTGTAATAGTAATAAAATACAGCAAAGAACAGAACACAAATATAGCAAGAATAAAGCTTCCTGAATTCCCTTCTCATCTGGGTAAATCTTTATTTGTGGCTTTTAAAACTTTACAGATTGTGCTGTTTTGGTTACCAAGTATTTACAAGCAATCAAACAATCAGAGGAGTCCTGATGAAATGATTCAAATGCCAGACATGAATTAGAAACAGATCTACAGGCGTACGAAGCAGAAAACAGGTCAAACAAAGCCTGTCTGGAAAAATGTTTTACGAGGAGATTGTGATTTTGCCAGACTAAGCTCCTCAGGCGAAGCAAACACCAAAGCCTTTGGTGTTTGGCCTAGATGTCATGCTGCACATTGGCTGGAGAGAAAACCGAGTTCAGGTTTACGACCAGGTCAGGACCAGGCGGTTTGTTGTTGAAGCCAAGTGAGGGATTAAGAGATCTGCTTAGATATGTTGGCCTTGGTAAAGTCTCTCCGAGACTGCACCCGTTTACTTTTACCTTCTGCCATCAAGGCAGAAGGTAAAAGTAAACGGGTGCAGATCAGCACAGGAGGGAAAAACAATGTGTGCTATGTACAGCACCGCTACTATTTCTACAGCCAATCTATCTCAGCATCAAAGTTATTAGTGGGCTTGAACTGGTTTCAACTAAAGAAAAAACTGTGAGCAATAACTGAACAGGAGAGGAAAATATTTTGAGATAAATAAATGAAAGTCTATAGACCAACAGTTCTCACATTGATTCATGTCCTCCAAACTGACACGTCATGAAGCTCATCTGAGAGGAGTTCTGGTGTCCCAGACCAGTGGTGTCCTGTCCCAGACCAGTGGTTCTCAATCCGGTCCTCAAGGACCCCCTGTCCTGGAGGTTTTAGCTCCAGCTCTACTCAGGCTCAACTGAACCAATTAGAGGCTTCACGTTTTCATGATACTTTAATTGGTTCAGGTGAGTCTGAGTAGAGCTGGAGCTAAAACCTGCAGGACAGGGGGTCCTTGAGGACTGGATTGAGAACCACTGGGACTCTAGAGTGAAGAGAGTGAAGCCTATGATCACAAATCATCCTTATACATTCTCTTACATATTATACATTGGGCTAAGATCTGATGGATGAAATAGTAAGAAAACTAAAGTATTCCTCATTTTGCTGGGGGCCCCCTGAAGGACCCCTGGGGTTCCCCGACCACACTTGGAGAACTACACAGCTCTGGAACTTGTTATGTCAGCAAGAGCAACCGATGTCCATGCTGGGCCAGTAGACGGACTACTAGACTAGACACAGCCAACAGAAAGGAGGAAGTTAGAAATGGCAAAACAAATCGACAAGTCATTAGGTTAATTCTGCATTCATGTGCAATGACAAATATGAATATATGTATATATGAAAATATATGAATATATGAAATATATTCTAATCAATTCTATTCTAATCAAAGAGATTAGTTACTGATTGGTGGAAACTGAAAGTAGGGTTATTATGTCTACTATTTGGTGGTCTGACCTGCTCTAGTATCTTCATGCTCAGAGTCCTTGAGAAGAGATGTGCAACTGAATGTGGCTGATTCTGCGTAGTGTGTATATATATATATATGAAATATAATATATGAAAATATGTCTTCCTGGGTGGTTGCTAGGGTAGGGTCTTCCTAGTTGGTTGCTAGGGTATTACTAGGTGGTTGCTAGGATCTTCCTGGGTGTTTGCTAGGCTAGGGTCTTCCTAGTTGGTTGCTAGGGTGTTACTAGGTGGTTGCTATGGTATTGCTAGGTGGTTGCTAGGGTCTTCCTGGGTGTTTGCTAGGCTAGGGTCTTCCTAGTTGGTTGCTAGGGTCTTCTTAGGTGGTTGCTAGGGTCCTCCTGGGCGGTTGCTAGGGTAGGTTCATCCTAGTTGGTTGCTAGGGTGTTACTAGGTGGTTGCTAGGGTGTTCCTAGTTGGTTGCTAGGGTGTACTACTAATTTGAGGCATTGCATTAAGTGTCAGTGTTAGGTGTCTAGCACCAATCAGAAACACCGCCGGTGTGAAA
This sequence comes from Hoplostethus mediterraneus, assembly GCA_034670385.1. NCBI lineage: Eukaryota > Metazoa > Chordata > Actinopteri > Trachichthyiformes > Trachichthyidae > Hoplostethus > Hoplostethus mediterraneus. The sequence continues at coordinate 121,681 of JAXDDW010000295.1, read as the reverse complement.
AGTGATTCATGTTTGCTGAGCGCCCTGAATGGAACAAATCATTTCTAACTGAAGCTTATCTACGATCATCACCGCTGCTGGACTCCATAATAGGGCACTTACTTGTTGGCAAATCAGCAAGTGAAACAAGCAGCTACTAGTTCAGACATGGAGACAGACCTGGCAGCAGTAGGTGTGAGACAGGCTTGACGGGGCGACGGCTGCAGCAGCCAGACCTCGGACAACAGTTGACTTGCATTTATGACTTGTTTTCTGTTTCGCAGCACAGAAGGGAAATTACTCCAGCGTGTTGATCCCTGAAAACTATTCAGTTTATTGGTTGTAGTTGGCATCGTAACCACGCTTTATGGCAGTAATCAGCAAGTGGAAAGCATCATTCACTAGTGTCACTGCTTGGCTGAAACTACTACTTGTATCATTGTGTAGATCAAGTCTGACACCAAACAGGATTCACATCCAAGACGTATCAGCTCTGTTCGTCCAGCTGGTTTGCGAACCCTGAAATTCCTTCTGTAACATTAGAGTTGAATCTTTCATAATGATGTTTCAGGGTTTGTTTTCAATGGAGAGTTTTCAGTGTCACAGGGTTTCCATGTTGAGACATTTTCATCCTGCCAAGTCATATCTGCCAGGTCTGAAAACAGTGAATATTATTATAAATGTGTGTGTGTGTGTGTGTGTGTGTGTGTGTGTGTGTGTGTGTGTGTGTGTGTGTGTGTGTGTGTGTGTGTGACTACACAATCAGGCTCTTTAAAGGAGGATATATTTTTATATCTACAGGCAGATATAAGAGAGCATGATCCTTTCTTCTTGACGTAATTGCCCTCCTGCATCTATTTTCTCCAAATGGAAACATGTGTAGCTTCATAGTGACACACACACACACACACACACACACACACACACACACACACACACACACACACACACACACACACACACACACACACACACACACAATCCCTGGAAGAAAGATAATGTGGATTTGGAAGCCCATGAGAGAGAGCATGGAACGCATTTTGCTGGCACAGCTAAATTATCTGCTGGTCTTTATGTCTGAGGATTACCTGCAGGTGAGAGCTGACGTCCAGGACTCGGGTCCATGTGCAGAAGGACTGAAGCTGGAAAATGGATTCACATGAGCTGTTTCATTTGACTTTTATTCCACCGGACAAGTTGACCTGGAACATGACTTTCACACATACCACCTTTGAGCTGTGGAAGGGTAGATGTTTAACGGGGGGGTGGAGATGAGAGGCAAGTGCCAGGGCGCCCTAACCCCAACCTCCTTCAGTTCTCTATCGCTATCAGTTAATGTGAAGTAGGGGTTGGCGATAATCGTGTTTATAATCGTAATCGCGATTTAATGATGTAATCGTGGCAAATTTTCAAAATCGTTCATTTCGATTGTTATTTAGGCGACAAGAACGAGGAACGTCTAGAAGCGCCAGTTAGCAAAGCAACCAGTGTGTGTGTGTGTGTGTGTGTGTGCGTGTGTGTGTGTGTGTGTGTGTGTGTGTGTGTGTGTGTGTGTTGTGCGCATCAGACGTAACATCACTTTCCCGTGAATGAATGGGCCAAATACTTTCCCCAATACTGCGTTCATGAACTGTCCCCTTAAAAAATACTACGTGGTATTCAGTCACGTCCCTCCGTGTTCAGACCGGTTTGGACCGGTTGTTGTTGGCGAGCCGCGAGCGAATGTGTCAAGCCGGGCAGGAAGTCAAACACAGGAACGGTATAAAGCATCCGGTCAATTTCAAAATAAAACAAATTTCAAAATAAAACAAAACGAATAAAATAATTGTTCAATTTATCGTAATCGAGGTAAAAGTTTGAAATAATCACAATATTGATTTTTAGTCATATCGCCCACCCCTAATGTGAAGGTGATCTCAGCTCTCTGGCTTCCGGTTGATCATCCGCCTTCATCTCTTCTATGGAGAAAACAGTAACGTGAAGCTAACTGGCTTGCTAGCTAACATTAGCAACTGAACCGTTAGCAAACATGGTCATGCGTGCCGTGACCTTTTGAGGGTTCCCTTGCAAATGTGCATCATGACTAAAGACGTTTGGAAGTGTCACCTTGTCCTACTTTCATTTGGTCCTCGGTCTCAACCCTATGTTAACATTTACTTTGTGATATTGTTGTTTTATTGGGATCCCCACAGTAGAATGAATCATTTCAATAATTTTTTTTCATAAATGATGTGATTGCCTGTTTGATTTCAATCAGTTTCTATCTGTTTTATTTTACACTTGCTGTGTGCAATATGGGACAAATCCTGAACCTTTGATTTTCGGTGTGAAGGTCGACTGGCTCATTCACCAGCTCATACCAAAATCAAGCTCCAACTTGAATCTGTCTTCGCTCATTCATGTGTCTGCTGCAAAAATAGCTCCACACATACATACGGCACTACTGTAAACACTAACCCGTTTACAGTAGATCAACATAAACTGTAAAGGTTTAGTTAACAAAGTTGAATAAATAAATAGTACAACATACAACAACATAGTTGGACTGTTTGGACTCATCAGCTTTCAGGATTTCAGAAGCCAAATTTAAGACTTAAATATCTTTTTAATGCTGCTTGGAACAGAAGTTTAAAACCAGAATGAAGAAACAAAGCTGGCAACACCACCAGTTAATTGTTGATGGACTTTTAAGATTTTTTTAATATAAATTTGTCTTAGATGTTTATTTTAGTGTTTTATATTTCTGCGAGTCATTTTTTTGGTATTTAGAAACTTTTCATTTCATTATTTTTGAAAGCATCTCACGCTTTACAGAATGTTTTTGACTTTTGCACATTTCAGTATGTGGTCTATTCTGCTCACCGTCTTTGGTGTTTCCAACTGAACTGCCTTCAATGTGGTTTATAGCGTCTAGGCTAACATTAAGGTACATAGGGATTGAAAGTGAAAGCTTAATTAATCAATCAATCTTTATCTTATCATTATAATTATCATTATCTTGTCTGAGGATTCGAACCAGCAAACCTCAAGCACCACTACACCTGATCTTGACTGTGTGTGTGTGTGTGTGTGTGTGTGTGTGTGTGTGTGTGTGTGTGTGTGTGTGTGAATACAACATGACCTGATCCAGATTCACACTAGAACGGTTTACAGCGCTGATGTTGGGAATTCATGTTTTTATTGGGATGAAGTTTCCAACAACGTTAGCAGCAGTACGACCTGCACCAGAACCAGAACTAAAATTACACCCAACCAGCGGTCTTATGCTAATCCAAGCTAATGTTACACATGCGAGTCCAGTATTTTCTGTGTGTGTTGAAAGTAACATGAACTCAGACCTGCTTCATTCACAATTATCCTCGGTTCAGTCGGTTTATGTGTTTGAGGCTTTGGGACCTCACATGTAGAGCCAACGGCATGGAGTGCAGGTGGTGTGTGTGTGTGTGTGTGTGTGTGTGTGTGTGTGTGTGGGAGGGGGGGTGTTACGAAACAATATCAGTTTTTGATAGTTGATAGTGCAATTTGCTCATCAAATGCCTGAAATAGCATTCAGATCATCCATTAATTGATATTTGTGTATTTGTGTGGAATCCGATCAAAACGTCTCATTAGAATCAGTTCAGGTTGAGAGAATTCTACAATAAACATGAAATCAGGCAAACTGTGATCAACATGAACTCGGACCTGCATCTCTCACAGCTGGACTGGGTTCGGTTCGTTAGGAGGCTCAGCGCTGCGTTTCTCTTGTAGATGAATGTCTTGAATCCAGCACAACGCTGCTGAAGGCGCCGGCTCATCGACTGATAAAACATGGATAGGCTTTATATTGGTGCTTCTCTGTCCGGTGGTTTGTCTGCTGGTTTATCTTCACGTTAACATCTCTAGCATGTTGCTGCTGTCACTCATGTCTCCAAAAGGACATTTTTTCCAGGAATTGAGAAAAGAACAATTGTTTTCTCATTCTCGTGTATTTTTGAAATTATACAATCATCATGAAGCTCATTCAACACATAAATTACCATGTATACTTTTAGTAACAAAGTAACAAGTAACAAAAAGAAAAACTACAAAACCTGCAGTTGGATTTTATCTAAGCTGATATTTCTCAACATCTCCTGCTGGTTTAGTTTAATGTCCATGTAAAGTCATAATCCTACAGATTGCTGACTGCCAGCTTCCCAACACAAGATTAACAGACACATTTAAAAAAAGAACAAATGATAAATAAAAAATAAGGCATTATTATAAGATGATCCTACTAAAACTATTACACACAGCAAGATCTAGCAGGCTCTGGATATGATGATAGATGAGGAACACCAGAACAATGGAAATAGACAAATAAAAAAGAATAAATAAAAATAAAAATAAAACGAATAAATTTAAAAAAAAACATAATTGTCTTGTGTGTTGTTTTGGGATTTCTTCTGAGAAACTGCGGTTTGACTGACTGGGTTTTAGATGATATTTCTGCTGGTGGCCAATATTTTGTGATATTCACTATCTTTAAAATTTACCATTTTCATACCAAATCTTTTTAAAAATCTAAAAGTATTCAGAGCTTTATTCTTGGCAGGGTGGAAAAGCCTCTGTAGCAGCAGCTAGACCACGGGACACTAAAACTACTGAAGCCAAGAGTGATGATAATAATATAACACATTCATGCATCTGATCAAAATGTCACATTACAATCAATTCAGGTCAAGAACAGACAGGAAGTGTAGTATTATCAAATCCTACAGAAAATATGTAATGAATCAAACTGCATCTCATCCATTACATCACATCAAACCAGAAATACAACTAAAGAGTTTTTAACAGAGTTGAAGTGTTTTAGGGCGGAGTCAGAAGACCCTGACCGTCTGATTTTGTGTTGTTTTATATAAGAGCTCTACTGTAATTATTGTATTTTTTATATTTCTTGCACTGTAAATATTGTGCTGGTTTTTTAATGTTAAATATTTGTAATATGCCCTTTTGCACATTCCCGTGAGCATTGCCACTTTGCATTTCACTGCATGTATATGTATGTGACAAATAAAACTCTTGACTTGACTTGATTCTGCCCTAAAACACTTCAACTCTGTTAAAAACTCTTTAGTTGTAATTCTGGTCCATTTAGTTGTTTGGTGTATTCTTCTTCTTCCAAATGTAGACAATGTGACGTCACGCTGAGATATTTACAGCAGCTACAGTGGAGTTTGATATCAGAAAGTTCAGGCACATTCTCTGGGGGTTGCTGCAAGGCATTCTGGGAAACGTAGGAAATCATTATCTGAAGTAGGAGTAAGGGGCACGGCAGCAATCGTAGACAAGCCACAATGTTCACAAACTAGCTAGCTATATTTATACGCCTACCTCGGAGTGAAAGCAAAATGTTCACGCCCGTTCTCTGGGGGCTGTTGAAAGGCATTCTGGGAAACATAGGAAATGACTAATTGAAGTAGAGGTCGGCGAGGCAGGTTGAGGAGAAGTGGGTACAGTTACAACACTTCATCACAAAACAACTCCTGGAAAACATCACAGATTGGTGACATCTGGCAGAAGAACATCCCAGTGTGTATTGTACCTTTTAGTAAAAGGCCGATATTGGCCTGTTATATCGGCACACTGACACATCGGTCTAGCCCGGCTGGAAACAGCCTGTCAGAAGAGGGTCTGGTTTGCATCTATCTGTCCATCCTATGTATAATTTGACCTTTCCCGTTTCCTCCGCTACAGCATTAGCCCCACCCTCCAGTAGAAACCTCCCATTATATCTTCATTATTAACAGCAGGGCAAGGTACTGCTACTTAACCAGAGATAAAAGAAGACAGGGAGGAGAGGGGGATAAAAGGAACGAGAGAGAGAGAGAAAAACGTAAGGTTAGCGAAAGAGGGAGAAAATCAGAGAGGTGAAGTGGAAAAGAAGGAGGGAGGAGAGGAAAGGAGAGCGCTAACTTATCCACTAAACAGAGAGAAAAAGAAATAAAACAAGAAAAGAGGAGGGGAAAGGAGAGTTGTCACCTACACACTAAAGAAACAAGAAAGAGAGAGAGAGAGAGAGAGACTGAAATACAATTGGCCTGGCAATCACAGGTAAGCAGAATGAACATTTTCATCCCATCTAGTCTTGTTGTGACAAATAGCTGCAGCGTCAGAAAATGGGAACACTTCAGGCTTGAACGCTTTGATGTGTCAGAAATTTCGATGTTAGTTTTACAGTGAGATGTCGGACCGAAGCCGGGCTCGGTGCTGTGGCTTGGCCGCGACGCTAATCAAAGAGATTAGTTACTGATTGGTGGAAACTGAAAGTAGGGTTATTATGTCTACTATTTGGTGGTCTGACCTGCTCTGGTGTCTTCATGCTCAGAGTCCTTGAGAAGAGATGTGCAACTGAATGTGGCTGATTCTGCGTAGTGTGTTATAGATTATGCCTGAGGATCACTGAAGTTTCCTGTAAACTCATACTGTAAATGTGCCTTAGGGTTCATCCTTTTGGTCGCACATCAAAACAGTGGATGAAGTGAGTTCAGGTGCGTTAACCCTCCGCCTCGTCTGGTAGAAATGTCAGAACGTGAAAGACGACGTGATCCTCTGTAGTCCGATGGGTCGAGCAAGGCGCTAACGCTGCCAGGGTTGGTTTCCCTTTGGGTGCTGTAAGGTATTCTGGACAAAATGATTCACCAAATCCATGCATATTGACAATAACCGGAACAAACCAGATGCTTAACTGCTGCTGACACTCGTTTGGCTGATTCTCTTATCCTGCAACATCAACAGCACAATAATGACGAGACCCCTGAGTATAGATGTGGTGAAATATTCCGGTGGTCCTTCAATATGTCTGTAAGTCTGTAAGTGTTTACTATTTTGGAATACAAAATTGTTGCTGTCAATGTTCATTGCTCAATGCCAATGAACTATATCCATTCTTCACTGTGATTCTGGTACAATGGTGAAGGACAAAGTCCCCATAATCCCAGTAAAGAGATCCATTTTATCCAGTCTCCATCTTTGTCTCTCAGCCTCACTGTGGTGTTCTTCACTGTGGTGTTCTTCACTGTGGTGTTCTTCACTGTGGTGTTCCTCACTGTGGTGTTCCTCACTGTGGTGTTCCTCACTGTGGTGTTCTTCACTGTGGTGTTCCTCACTGTGGTGTTCCTGACTGTGGTGTTCTTCACTGTAGTGTTCCTCACTGTGGTGTTCTTCACTGTGGTGTTCTTCACTGTGGTGTTCCTCACTGTGGTGTTCCTCACTGTGGTGTTCTTCACTGTGGTGTTCCTCACTGTGGTGTTCCTCACTGCTCTCCCCAGAGATCACCTGTCAATCAAACAGTGTGTCCAGTACTGTGACGTCTTTCTCCTTGGGTTTCCTGTTGATGGAGTTTGAGTTCCTGTAGGTGGCGCTCTTTTCTTTGTCTGTTCAGCCACGGTGGCTATCGCTGCTCATGCTAACTACCCAGTTCTTCTTCTGTTCATATAATTATCAGCATGGATGGAATGAATCTTTGATCAACCAGACTGCTTGGCTAAAAAGCAAATACGTTATTTTGGACTGAAACTCCTCATGTGGCTTCCAGTTGTTCTCCTCTTTTTAAACTCTCGCCTAAGTCAAGAGCACCTGTGGAGTTCGTTTGAAATCCTGATGTGTGAGAAATTATACCAGCCGTTTGGAAAATATGACATCTGTGCCGATGCTCGCTGTTAGCGCTGCGTGAAAGTAAACCTCCCTATTGTGTGTCGTTATTGCAGCCCTTTGCATGACATGATCTGGAGTCCCACTTCAGAGGATGTAATCATGTATGTTTAGTATTGAGCAATGAACACCAAACAGCTTCTTCGCCAAAATGGATGGATTTTTGGGAGAGTTTTGGAAACTCTTCTTTCCTGTAAAAGCTTGTAGATTAGAGTTATTTATGTCCATCCGTAGATAAAAGGTGAGCAGTTTGGAGCAAGGCCAGAAGTCAGATTATAGACAGGAAGTACTGCAGACTGTCAAACTGATTTACCTCCCAAAACTATCACTGAGAATCTGCCAGAAACGCCTTGACTTTACTTTAAAGGGGCCCCACTGACCACGAGGGATAACTGACCCAGAGTCTGATCTTGATTTAGATCTCTTGACTTCTCATATCCAAACAAGGAAGACACGTCCGACTCGCACTTTGACCCTTGACCTCCTTACTATTGGTGGCTTGTAAAGGAGTTGAAGCTTTTTACTGTAGTATTACTGTAGTATTAGGGTTAGACTGATATATCGGGACGATATTGGCCTGTTAATAAATATCAGATATTGGCTAGTGGGTGGCCAGAGGTTCCTTCCAGGTTCCTTCCAAGTCTGTACAATCTGAAAGAAAATCATTTTAATTGTTTGATAGTTTTTTGATAATGAATTCTTCATTTGAAGGCAGTAATATAGCCCAGGTCCCCTACCAGTTAATGGGTGTGGTGAGGAAAGATCGACCTGACCAGGAAATGGAAAAGCTTTCATGAACTGGCTAGAGGTTGGATCACTGTGATGTATTACTCAGATAGAGAGACATTTACCTTCAAGTCCATCAACCTGGGTTTCAGTTCCCAACTCATGACAACAAGTTTTCTACTGCAAGGGAATTTTCAGAGAGTTTTAATGATTTAACTATGACCAAAACCTGAATCTAACCTTAACCTTTCTATATGGGGAGAAGATGAAAGTAATTATGGGAAATGTAGGAAATCACTAACTGAAGTACAAGGCAGGTTGAGGGAAAAGTGTGTATTCCAAAAAAAGTAAATTGCAACACAAAATTACTGAACATCAGAAAAGTATCTGAAGGATTTTTGCATTAAAGGCGTGCTCTGATAGGAATCCAAATTTTCCTCAATCATTCCACGGACACAAGAATATTCCTTAGCTCCATAGGAAATCCTTTTCCTGGCTCTTATTTCTTTAACTAGCAACCTTTCCGTTATAGATGAATATTCTGTGGTCAAAGGAATAGTTTGTTCCAATGTGATCTTGTTTGCACCGTTAGATTTAGATAACTTGATGTAATTTAGTCGTTGGCGGCCCCCAGTGGCAGTGAGAGGTAACTGTTTGTATTTTTGAGGACTTCACTACCCTAAGCTTACTGTAGCGATTAGCCGACTGATTTTCGGAGCAGTGTGTGTTCGTCTCGTAAGCTTCGATTGGTCACTTCGATTGGTCACTTCCTGTGCGCTGAGAAAACCTTCCCGCCATTCTACCTACTGACTCCCAAACTTCATCGGGGTGAATGGAGGGAATCTACAGCTCAATAAAGGGGGAGGGGCCAGTCTCTGTAAATAAAGTAGTTACATAAAGCAGCTGTAAGGTTACTGCATTTTCCACATCCATCCAGTTTTACAGGCAGTTCCAGAGGGTTTGGTAGTGTCTGCCGATCAGATGTTTCAGATGCTGTGTGTGTTTGTGTATGCATGGCTATGTGCACAATAATGTGACTGTCATCAATAGTTTGGGTAAGATCAAACTGTTTATGAAGACATTGCTCTGGTGTCTCTATAGAATGATACAATTATTTGGAGTTTATTAACACTGTAAAATCCATTGTGACTTTATGACTTGAGAATTCTTTAATTTCTATTTCACATCACAACGATAAACCAAGACATTTTGCCCTGCTGGCTTTCACCAGCATTTCACACATAAAAAATGAGTAACTTGTTATTGTAGGAGTAGTTTTAGTACAATCATCTTGATGTGATCATCTTGTCACATCTTGATGTGAGAGAGACGTAAAGAGGTTAACACTAGAAATGCCAGAGGATTTTGGGGTATATATCATTAATCACAATGTCTTTGCAGGCTTTTGAAAATCTAACAATGCTGGCTTGAACATAAAGTGGGGGAAAGTCATGGAGGGACGTTTTATTTCAATTTTAAAATTCAAAACAGCGGTTAACTGAGGTTGAGTTAACCGCTTTTCTTTTCTATTGTTGAAAGGCTCAGTGATGAAATACAACGATAAAAACACAAAAACAAGACATTTGACATGCAGATGGAAACACTAGACTGGCACTGTGCTGCGTTGCAGACAGATTAAAAGCCTGTTAGAAGCATAGATCAACTTTTCTCAGGCATCTCAGGCAACAGGCAAAAATCATTAAATTACATTAAATTTAACTTAATGTCATTTATTATACCGTTACCCATAAAGTCTTCCAGCCTCTAGACCTTTCGCCAGTTGTGTTTATTAAACCATGCTGTGATAATCATGTACTCCCAATGTTGTGATGCCAAGGCAAATTGACCAAGAATACATTATTGGATCTTAGATTGGTAGATGTCTTTAACTCTCTGTGGTACCGATATAATCGTCCTGTGGTCGTCTACATGGTTCCTGACTTGATGTTACCTCTCAACATCTCGCTCTCTAAACAGAGACGTTTTGTCTCCTCGTGTTACGACTCGAAATCTGGAGTATTTCAGTTCATACGCTTTCTGACAACCCAGTTTGCATTGTGGTATTAAGTATTTTTGTTGTCTTCAAAAAATCTATATTTAATCCAGTAAATGTATACACGTAAAATATACTTACAAGGATGGCTTCATGTTTATAATATAAGAATAAAACATTAAGTCTCGATAATATTTTTGGGTTGGGTTTGGGAATTTGGCTTAAAACTAGTAGATTGATTCAATGTGTGTGTGTGTGTGGGTGTGTGTGTGTGTGTGTGTGTGTGTGTGTGTGTGTGTGTGTGTGTGTGTGTGTGTGTGTGTGTTGGCCAGCCATGTTGAAAGAATTTACAGGTCTCTAAATTACAGTAAGCTGCTGGTCTGTCTGGACTACACAACCAGGCTCCAAAGATGAAATATTGTGGTGTTATTCACAGTTAATAGAGGCTTCACAGTCACAAACCTCCCAGCGACCTGGTCTGGCTCCATCATGGATCCATCAGTTAATGGCGTCTAAACATACAAGAGCCAGACTAGAGAAAAGAGAGCGAGCTGAAGTGATTGTTGTGGTGTGGCTGTAGATCAATGAGTTCTCATCATTCCTTCCTCTGGTTCACTTCTGTCTCTTCTAATCCATTACAGACATCTAGATAAGGAAACTACCAACTGATTCTGATCCTGAAATGACAAATGATATTTATTCCTTGATACCTTATAAGGACACACTTTTGCACACACATTTTTTTCAACACAATTGACAGAAATGTGTGTATCTTATGATGAGTGCTGCCAGGTGATTTTCAACTCAATCTATTTCTTTGTTTAGTTGATATAAGCCATTTCCCCCATAGACCAATCGCAAAGTTGCAAACATGAAGTGCTGCAGAGATAGGCTACAGGCTAGCTAGCGAGAAAACCGTCTTCATGTCTCGTAGAGAAACTTGGAATATAATGGTTTAATGGTTTGTTGCTCAAGACAAAATATGTTACGCAGATGAATTGATCCTTTCTGATGGACCCAACCTGCCAGATCCCTTCCCCCTGTCAGTGGGTGATCCAACTAAATGACCAGACATAGAAGAATCTTATTGAGACACTATGGAAATACTTTGCTCATGTACAAGATGTACTGCATGTCGATTTGGTCAGCAATTTTTGTGTACGTGACATCCCATCAGTGGTCTGGTGTTTGACTGAGGCAGATCTTAGGTAGATGAACGTGAAACCTTTTGTGTTCGTGCTTCCACCTGAATGTGAGTTCAGGTCTTAATGCCGTATGTCCTGGACAGACGTGTCCACCGGTCTGTCTGTGCTTGTATTAGTTCCAGAACCTGATAGAAAGTGTTTAAACAGGCGTGTCCTCTGAAGTCCGTCCAGTCGGTTCTTCTGATTCAACCAGAGGAGAACACAGTTTGGTCCTGATGTCTTCTCCTCCTGTCGACAGCAGCAGGACATTTCTATTGTTTTGGTTTGATAGTGAAGTTGATCAGAGTGTTTGCCAGTCTTAACGTTACTCTGTTAAGAGTCTTAAAGCCCCAGGAAACTTGGCTTGAAATAGTAAAAATGAATATATGATATCAACGTTTAGTGTCTAATTAAGCATCCACAAAAATCTGAGTGAAAATAAACGTTCAGAAATATTAGAAAACCTCGTTCAAAAACATCATTTAGCTGTTCAGACCATTTCTCAGGACTGTGTCAGCGTGTCAGATCAGGATTTGATTGACATCCTGACACGATGGTTAGCTCCGCCCATGTCAAACTGTCAAGCTGTTGCACCTGTTGGGGGCGGGACAACTGACGTGCATTGTTTAATGATTGGATGAATGAATTCTCTGCGTCATAAATCTCAGAAAATACCACGCCCACTTCAACCCCCCTGTTCTGAACCCCCCACTCATCTGAACCAGCTTTTCTACGTTTATTTTCACTCCGATTTTTGTGGATGCTTAATTAGACACTAAACTTTGATATCATATATTCAAGTTTCCTGGGGCTTTAAGTCTTTTTGCAAACACCTTGAGCGGTGATGATTAATCACAAAGGATTGGTAAATTTCCTCTTCTCTCAAACGGTTCGATTGGTTATAGAATAAATATGGCAATTAATCGCTTCAATGTTTCAGTGTTTCAATTAAAATAACAAACTAAAACTTTAGTTGTGATGTGTGTGTGGTTGAAAGTTGTGTGTGCTCCACTATCTCTAGCCCTGCACTCCCATTTATTTGGCTTTCTCATTTTCCCCAGTGGGCGGAAATTAATTAATTAATCTACATTAATCTACAATAATCTACAAAATCAAATCATAAATCATCAAATACCTTAATTCTAAAATTTGATTATTTGGCTCCTACAGCTGTGATGAAATGTTTGTAAAATATTCCACTTTGTATTTTACTTTCTCTAAAATTAACAAATTCAACCATTCATTCTGTTGTGTAGTCTTGTGTCTATTGAGTGGTGTTTCAAACTTTAAATCATTCATATAAAATGTACAGTAACTCTAAAAAGATGTAGAACAGTTAAACCTGTTACCAATCCTCTCATTGCGTCCAGCATGTCGGGTTGGGTGTTCGTTTAATAAAGGTTGAGAAAACGGAGCCGCGTATGCAGCCTGAAGCAGCAGGACATGCTGGCACCACGCAGCCAGAACAAAGTACAAACCCACACAACACATGGTTTGTTTTTTTATGCATGAAAAAAAAACAAAAAAAAAATATCATTAAACATAAAGCTTATTGCCGAGCCTTGGGAATGCAGCCTGAAGCAGCAGGCCATGCTGGCTTATGCATGAAAAAAAACAATAAAAACAATATCATTACACATAATGCTTATTGCCAATACACAATGCAAAATTTGAATTTCATAATTTAATAAAACCCACAAAAAGGACCCAAATGCCCATAAACTCAGATCAAAGGGGGTAAAACATGGCCTCTGAAAAAAAGTCATGTGTGTCTGTGTGTGTGTGTGTGTGTGTCTGTGTGTGTGGTGTATTTATATAAAAAAAATAACAGCATGGTCCTGCGTTCACATTTACTTTCCTAAAGTAGCTAAATTGAAATATTGTTCTCTTGTGTCTAAAAGCACTAATTCAACATATAACCATGATGCATGTCTCAAGCTTCATGTTTACAACTAAATACTAAAACAAAAAAATTAAAACTAAAAAAAATTAAAACACTCCTCAGTGGATATAAAGTTCATAATTAATTAGCTATAAAAAAATATATTTCCACCTTCTGCTGGCTGTGAAAAGGTCAAATTACATGAAACCCAAGTATTGGCTCCCATCAACACACTGTCAGAATCTAATGGAAGAGCAGATAACAGCGATAAATAAAACACACAGTGGCATAATATTATCCTCGTGTTCTGAAATACTTTTCCAACATTTCCAATACAATTTAATTAATTATATTATTTTCTTATGCACCCATGAATGCAGGTGTGTTTCTATTTAAAGCATTGTCTCTGTTTTACCAAGGTTCTTCCAAACTATTTTTTTACTTTATTCCATTAATTCTTTCCAAATTATGAAAACCATGCAGGCCTATCTAGATGTGAAAACGGCAGCCTTTGCAGCAGAGTAATCTAAAAGCAACTGATAGCATTTAAAGTCACTTTGACTTCCATGGTGACGGAAATTACTGGAAATTGTTTCTAAATGAGAACCAGGCCTGATCTCGCTCCGGTCGCACTACAGTTCCCTAGAAACATTTCTTCAGAAAGCAGCTCTGCCACAGAGAGGACACAAAGTCATGGTTTATGATAGGCAGCCTGTTTTACCTGGAGGTATACAGACGTGGACAAATTTGTTGGTACTTGTATTTGTTGGAAAAAAGAAGAACCCACAATTTTCTCTGAAATAATTTGAAACTGACAAAAGTAATTGGCATCCATCGTTGTTTATTCCATATTTAATAGAAATCAGACTTTTGATTCAACAGAATATTTTAAATAATAAAACAAATGAAATGGCATGGACCAACATGATGGGACATGAGGACCCATAACCTAATATTTTGTTGCACAACCTTTAGAGGCAATCACTGCAATCAAACGATTTCTGTAGCTCTCAATGAGACGTCAACAGGTAGTTTGGCCACTCCTCCTGCTCCAGCTGTCTCAGGTTTGAAGGGTGCCTTCTCCCGACTAGGATAGCATTCAGATCATATATTCATATATTCAGAATAGTCCAATGTTTTGTTCCTATCCATTCTTGGTGCTTTTAGCTGTGTGTTTTGGGTCATTATCCTGTTGGAGGACTCATGACCTGCGACTGAGACAGAGCTTTCTGACACTGGGCAGTACGCTTCGCTCCAGGATGCCTTCATAGTCTTGAGATTTCATTGTTCCCTGCACAGTTTCAAGGCTCCCTGTGCCAGATGCAGTAAAGCCCTCAAAACATAACCAAGCCTCCTCCATGTTTCACAGTAGGTATGGTGTTCTTTTCTTTGAAAGCTTCATGTTTTCGTCTGTGAACATAGAGCTGATGTGACTTGCCAAAAAGCTCCAGTTTGACTCATCTGTCCAAAGGACATTCTCCCAGATGCTTTGTGGCTTGTCAATATACATTTTAGCAAATTCCAGTCTGGCTTTTTTATGTTTTTCTTTCAAAAGTGGAGTCCTCCTGGGTCTTCTTCCATGGAGCAATCAGACACTGATGTACCTTGACCTTGGAGTTCAGCTTGTACCTCTTTGGTGGTCCTCAAGTTGTCCTTGGCTCTTTTTCTACCATTCGCACTAACCTTGTGTTCAATCTGGGGTCGATTTTCCTCTCGATTTTCCCGTGGACCTTCATCTTCTTAATAATATTTGCAACTGTAGTCACAGGAACATCAAGCTGCTTGGGGATGGTCTCATAGCCTTTACCTTTAGCACGCTTGTCTATCATTTTCTTTCCGATCTCCTCAGACAACTCTCTGCTTTGCTTTCTCTGGTCCATGTTCAGTGTGGTGCACACAATGATACCAAACAGCAGAGTGACTACTTTTCTCCGTTTAGGTAGGCTGAATGACTGATTAGAAGATTGAAGACATGAAAAGAACAGTTAGTTTGAAATATCACTATAATCTAATTATTATTTATCTTCTCTAAGGGGAACCAACAACTCTGTCCAGGCCATTTTAGAACATATTTGTAGAATAAGCATTCATTTATCTCTTTTCACAGTTTCTTTGCTTTACTCTATGACATACCAAAGGCATGCAGGTATACATGAGAAAATTGCTTTTAATTTCATCACTTTTCAGGAGGAATGAAGCGTTGTTTCAATGAGCTGTAAGGGTACCAACAAATTTGTCCACGTTTGTAAATCCTCATCATTCCTCCGTTAGGATGGGAAACTTGTTGGTCTAGGATCATTATAATGTGTATAATGTCTATAATGTAAATATGTCTGACTATATATAACCATGTCTATGAATCAACTCAACCCACAAAGGAAAAGCCAACAGGTTGTTTTCTGAGGGTGTTGATCTGGGATGGGCTGGATCTCCAGCTGATCCAGAAGTAGTTATGCTCACTGAAACCTGGCTTGAGAGCAGCATTGTTGATTCTGATGTTGGTATATAGTGGGTATCTACTTACTTGCTACTTAACTCCAGGTATTGTGACAGCAGTCGGCCTTGCTTGTTATTCAATCAGCCCAGCAAAGACACGCCTTTCCTCCCTCTAAGGGAACCAATGACAAACCACCACATCCCAGCTGGTCGTCAGTGGATCCATTCTGCCCATGAACAACCCATGAACATTGCTTTCACCTGGAGCCACCGCCAATGTTCATTATCCATTAAAGCTTGAATTCAAACTTACAAATCTAGTTTCTCCTGGCTTGAAGTGGAATGGAGTAAAAATAGATGCTGTGTCTTTCCCTACCATTCCACCAAACAAATGATTCAAAGTTCAAAAAGGGTGACGTATATTCTAAATCAAGTAGATTGTAGCATAGCGGTTGAAAACCCTCATGTCTCTGTGTCTTGGCAGCCTTCTTGCAGTAGGCTGACATACCCGATGCCAGTCAGGCTGCTGTATGCTCACTAGGCTGACAGGTAGTCTCCATACCACTAGGGGCAGCGATAACCATTTACACCATCTTACACCAAGATAATAAAAAATATATATATATGACAGGCTGGTTTAGCTGTGTTTCTTCTCCCTGTCTTATATTGATATTGAGATATCAACCCCTGTTCAGCTGTTTTTCTAGTGACACGCCCCCTGTAGCGCCACCCCGCCCACCCACCTCATGACATGGCCAACATGGCGGTGAACATTGACTGCATCACAGTTTCGTCGGCACGGCATGGCTATTGAAACACCTCAAAACACCTTCAGTGCCCAGCAAAAAACCTTGTAAATCTCAAACCTATGCTAAACGCTGAAGACTAAATACAGGCTGTTCTCCAGAGATAAACACATCGACCACTATTGGAGTAGTCACTACTCCAATCAGATTTGCAAGTTAGATGGTACTAGTATTTGGGCATCTGTGCAAAAGTCACATGTCAAAAAAAAATCTGTAAATCGCAGATGCTTTCAAAAATAATAGAATTAAACATTTCTAAATACCAAAAAAATACTATAAAGAGCAGTAATGTAAAACACTAATGCAGAAAATAAAAAAAGATTAATATAAAAAATCTGGGGTTCCTAAGACATTTGTACAGTTCTGAAGATTGATGACAAATTCTCCTTCAAACTACACAAAGATATCCTGAGCTGCAGCAATACGACTTACCATGTATCACAGGAAGACGCTAGTGGAGTCCACTTGCTCCCAGCTCTAGATGCTGGAGACTCTGAAGCCCTTGTGGCGTGGCGGCTATGTCTACAGTACTAATCAGTGCATCTTGCGTGGGAGCTCTCTTCTGGGAGCAACCCACCGATGTACGTTCAAACTTAATTGGCCATTAAAGGTTTTTCATTTGTCTTTCCTGCACAATTTGCATCTCTTCTGTTTTGCCACTGATCACATAAATTACATGAAAATAAACTAAACTGAACTAAATTACATTTCAGCTTTCTTGCTAATCAGTATTTTACCATGGTCCTTCAATACATCTTAGTATGATTTAATGATGAAAGGTGCATTCTGAATCAGTGTCATGTTATGGATCATGTTTGATTTCAAAGAAAAAAAAAAAACATTCATCACTCTTTAGTGCAGAGGGACTTTTCAGTAGGTTTAAATCAAATTTCTTCACTGACTTCCATAGTAAAATAGAAAGTGCAGTTAGTTCACCCACTGTACTGTGTGTATGCGTGTGTGTGTGTGTGTGTGTGTGTGTATGTGTGTGTGTGTATGCGTGTGTGTGTGTGTGTGTATGTGTGTGTGTATGCGTGTGTGTGTGTGTGTGTTAAGCTTTGAAACGGATTATTTAAAGATCAATTTATCGTATTTCTGCTTTAATAGACAGTACAGCTTGTAGAGTGAGAGGAATCTTATCCTCTTATTTAATAGTTACAGTAGCTGCTTTGTTTTTTACTGAGTTGACAATAGATGTTAAACTAAATCTTTATTTATGTGTTCTCATTTTCTTTATTGTCTTAAGATTAAAATACAGAAAAAAGAGTAAACATGCAGTCCAATGGAATCAGTAACTCAATGGACGGGACCTTTTGAAAGGTATATTTATGTAATCATTGTCCCGAGGAAATCCAGAAGAGTTTACTGCAGTTTCCAGCTGTGCAAAATAAGAATGAAAAAGAAACGTAATATTCATACACGGTCCCAGAAGGATTGATGGATGTGTTTTTTCAAGTTGCGACAAAATCTGATCAACAGTGTTTGAAATATCATATGAGACAGACGGAGAAATGAACGAACAAGCACACAAAAACATGAACGCCTGACACACACACACACATCCTCATATCCCCTAATACTTACTTCCCTTCTGGTCCAAATTTGTTCTTCATGGAAACAGACGCATAACTCCATGTTATTTAGGAGACAACAGAAAGCCACTTTAGTCCAGCGTGGGTTTTGACCGATCTGGGTTTTCAAAGGCTGATACCATACTTCTGGATTCAGGACGACAATCGAATTTTAGGTCCCAAAGCCTCAAACACATAAACCGACTGAACCGAGGATAATTGTGAATGAAGCAGGTCTGAGTTCATGTTACTTTCAACACACACAGAAAATACTGGACTCGCATGTGTAACATTAGCTTGGATTAGCATAAGACCGCTGGTTGGGTGTAATTTTAGTTCTGGTTCTGGTGCAGGTCGTACTGCTGCTAACGTTGTTGGAAACTTCATCCCAATAAAAACATGAATTCCCAACATCAGCGCTGTAAACCGGTCTAGTGTGAATCTGGATCAGGTCATGTTGTATTCACCCCATAGAGATAATATTGATAATACTTGACTCACACGTGTAACATTACAGTGTAATAGAGTATCACTGATGTATGGGAGATACACCGAGAGAGTATTGACTCAGGTAGTTGGCTTTCACAGTTCAATTAGACCACACACACACACACACACACACACTGACATTACAGTGTATTAGCATAACACTGACATGCAGCAGGATGTTAAACATATTTCTGGTGTGTGTGTATGTGTGACAAGTAACTTAATCCAAGTCAAATAGGCCATAGACAGTCATTGGTTGAATTACTATTTTACTATAATATAATTATAATTACTATAAGAGAATTACTATTTTTTTTATCAGGAATCCAGTATATGGTTTCTGAATTTTGCTGAATCTGCCTCAGTGACTTATGGACCTTGAAGCTGCAGCATACAACTTTCATGATACAACTGACAACTGTCCTCAAGTGGTAACAGGCAATAACTGTTTGACTGTTTGACCTAAACTAAATGTATTCTTCTTATTGTGTGGTGGGGTGGAGGTGGTGAAGAGGTTCAGCTATCGTTGGTGAGTCCAGCTTTCTCTGGGCGGCGCTCGCTGCTGTTTAGGAGACACGTCTGGATCGTTCACTTCCTGTGTGGAGAAGATTTCCCACCAATGATCAAACTGACACAGGATTGAATTTGGGCCAATAGGGTGAATTTACAGCGTCTCATTTGGTGGGGATGGGATGCTCTGCTGTGTTGCAGATACGATTTTCTCATAAAAATCTGACTTTAAAAGTTTTAAAAATATTGATTACTTTTTACTAGTCAGCATTTTTCCCTTTAAACGTTTAGCTGACAATCTCATCTAGAGCAATTTACAATGAGTGTGACCGTAGGATAAGCTTCCTATTTTGACTAACAATCTTGCAGCCTTAATGGGGTGGCAGTAACTTGGAAAGCAACTGGCTTGTGGCTAGAAGGTTACCAGTTGATTCCAGTTAAGAAAATGAAGACTGTGCTTGTACTGAGCAGCTCCCAGTGTGACACTGTATGAATGTGAATTGCAAGTCTTTGCTTTATTACACCTGATTGTTTGTTGATGTTTGTTGCTATTATTCCAGAGAATGCATGCCTGCCTGCTGCTAGGCAGCCTGACCCTAGCTGCTACAGGCTACTTCCTGGTCTCTGCCCACATGATCCCACTTGACACTCTCTCCACCAATGGGAACACAACGGCTAATCATTCTCCAAGCACCTATTTGGACTCACCGCCCGTTGTCATTGTAGGTAGGTCTGCATTTGTTAGTGAACCAGTCAATCTAGAATTCATTTTACCATTTAACTTTCTCCCATTTTTAAGAGTTTGATTTGTGAGAAGAAACTACACTGTTTTAGTAACTCCAAGATAATTCTTTTCATGTTCCCGGTTCCCTTTTTTGTGAAGTATTTTTGTCTTTCTGCAGTTTTTTAAATATATGAAAATAATCAAAAATAAACTCTTCTAAAAAACTTTTTATGGAATCATGTCCAATTGATTGTGATGGTTAATGGTGGAAAATGTTATATCAAAGTCAAATCAAATATAACGTTGTATTCTTGTAAATGCACTCATTGTAAGGTGTCCTTGAGTGACAGAAAGGCGCCTATAAATAAAATGTATTATTATTATTATTATTATTATCTTCAGTGTTGTTTATCGTCATGTATACTGATGATACTGTGTTTTTTTGCTGTGTCAGTTATATTTCAATTATATTCATTTTTACCAATTATTCTCATTTTCAGAGTTGACCAAAACAATGAGGAAGAACAAAAAAGCAAAGAAACCAAAAAAGGTAAAACATTGTAAAACATTTACAATAGAAGTTGCTAAGTTAATCCAAAAAAAATAAAACACTGTTATATGCCACTTTAAATTGGAAGGTGGCCGTCTTCACCTCAAAGCTCTCAATTTTTGTTTTGCCAATTTTTAAACTCAATTTTTTCTATAGAACATCTTATTATCCTTTAAATGAAAGTTGAAAAATTCCATTTTGTGGATTTTTTTAAGATTGGAAAACATTCACTGTTAGAGTCTCCAAAATGAGCCTGATTTTAGCCCTTACAGTTTCACCCAGGAAACCAGACTGCATCATTGTCCATCATAGCCACATGGGGAGTCCGTCTGTTCCAACATTTTGAAGTAATTCCTCTCCTAAGTCTGATATCAGTGTGATATTAACAGGTGTCATTACCGAACATTTATCGAACATAACACACAACACCATCAAGTGTTATGTTTGATAACCCTTTATATGCTTTATTCTCTTTCTTTGTTGTATCCTATTACACTTTGCTGGTGCAACAAGCCAATTTCCCCTCTGGGATCATTAAAGTTTCATCATATTATCATCATTGCTTTTATTTTCTACTACTGTTGAAGTATCTATCTATGTCCCTGATTCTCCCCTGCAGAACAAATTCACTGAGAAGAAGACGCGTCCTCCTCCTCCTCCTAACTGTGTTGCTCTATGGGGAAGCTGTAAATCTCCGGACAACGTTTGCTGTGAATATTGTGCCTTCTGCCAATGTCGGCTCTTCAAAACCGTCTGTTACTGCCGAATGGGCAACCCTCGCTGCTGAAAACCCAGTTAAAGCAGCTCCACCCAGCTCCATACCAAGAAAACAACCTTTTCCTTTTATATGTGACAGTATTACAGAGTTAAATATGTCAAAAAGGCGAAATTTTATGGCATTCATGTAACTGTATATGAGGAGAGTAAAGTCAAAAAGTAATGGATTATTCTTACTTCTCGCTCATCTGGTTTTAAGCTCTGCTCTGGAGAGGAGAATGGAATGGCGAGACATGGGATGGTTTAACTTCTATTGGAAACCAAATGCCTCACGTCACATAAATCCTTTGCAGGAGTTCCTGTCAAGATCTTTGGGGGCTATATTGATTTTTTTTTTTGAAACAGAGCTTTTTCTTACTTTATATGTTACACCAAACCAATAAGTAGACTTTACTGCGGTTCTGCATTTCCCAAGAATCAACCCTGGGTGGCCTTTTTTCTCTTTTTTTCTCTTCTCCAGGACCGTCGATGGTACAGGAAATTAAGGATTTTATTGCAGAATGCTGTGTATCCGTTTTGGGGAAACCTGATGTATGTTGTTCAACATTCACTACAGCTGATGTTGTTGTTGCATGCTAGAAAATATAAAATATCAGAAGCAAGATATTTAATAACTTCAATAATATTCAATAGCTAATTTTATTTCCATGCCAACAATCATCTTGTCAGAATTCGTGTCTCATTTGTTAAAGAGTGGCGATCTCATTTTGGAGACTCAATTACAGAACCTAAAGCCTGAGGAATGTCATGAAGTCAGATACTAAGCCAAATGTTTTGGTGGTTAGAAACATGTTCATAGTGCACTGTGATAAATAAGTGACAGATAATGTGCAGTGAGCCAGTCACAAAGTAAGTCCATACAGGGTGATTGAAGACCCCGATGCAATGCTCTACATTATCCTGCTTATTACATGGCTACTTATCAAAGACATGAAATATTGGGTCCCTCTTCCTGGGAACAATGCTTTGCCACTCAGGAAGTGATGCGTTTTATCATTACTGAAACTAGAGCGAACATCGACGTTGCCTTTCCAAGATGAAAAGCACTCAAAGAACTGAAGGACGATGAGGAGCAAAGCAGGCAGGCAGGTCGTTTATTAGCTGCCGTCTCCATTGAGTGCACCAAAGCAAAGACTGCCTATGTCTAAACTGTTAGATAGATATCAGATATTATCAATTAGATTATATATCACTTAGATATCAATAAACAGACTGGACCTTTTCACTGCAGAATGATATGATTAGATGTGAAAGGATGCCTTCACTGGCCAATCAGAATGATGTTGTGCACCTTGATGAACGAGGCGAGGAAAGCTCCGTGCCAAAGCAAACGACTAGGAAGTAATCTCTCCAATAAACTGCAGAGATGAATCGGTTCTAGTCTGACTTCTTAACTTAGATTTTTGTCCAAAGACCGAATGAAAGCACTTTACCAAGACCCATCGAAGTGTTGACTACTTTACTACTTTGTGATGGTTCAGGACATTTTACTACAACTTACAAAATGTCATGCTTACATCATGGCACTGCTATAAAAAGTTGCATGAAAAGCATGACAATAAACATGCAGATGCAGCCTTCTATATAACAGATCATTTTATTTCTACACTTTTATTGCAGTATATCAATTTGCAGACTGTTAGGTGTCAAATGTATTTTATGAAGGCTTGTAATAATAAAACTTCAATACTATTTTTCACATTAGTCTTTTTGTTTTATTAAATGTTTTCCTCCAACAGCCTGACTTTAACACAATGTGATCCAATTTTAGTCTCTTCTAAACAGTCTGAGTATTTCTGTCTTGAGTAATGAAAAGCAGGTATCTGTCCTACACCTTAAACCACTTTAACACTGTAAAGAAAAACATGCATTTCTGACTTCATTTTGTTGTTTAGTGTATTTCTCTCAACAGGGGGTGTGTCCATAAAAAACAGGTGGTGGGTTTTTCTGGGGTGAAGTTACGCCTGTGAAGACCACGTGAATGTCCAAAACCCCACACACTTTTCGTGCATGTACATAATAAAGTCATAAACAGACCCAGTGCATGTCCACATGTCTGGGAGACTGTTAGCAAGACGTTCGCCGCTGGTATTTAGGAGGTCAGTGCCTGTGAATCTTCCTCACAGCCAGCAGCAGCTCCCGTGTAATCAACACAACACGTTCATGTGAGGGCTTTTATTTCCAAAATATAATATCCATTATGGGAAAATAATCACTATGTGAAATTCACCATTCAGTATCTTTACAGTTTTTTACAGTCGCTAACATCCGTTTGTCCAATCTGTAGTCACATTTTCAAAACACAATTAAACCAAGTGACTATTGATATCTTCCCATGTCCTGCTCTCTGCCGACCCTGGCCACTCCAGGTTTCTGAGCACTAATCTTCTCCCTTTTTGGCAGGCTAGCCTCTCTGCCTTCCTCGGTGCTAGAACCTGCTTCTACATCAGGGGTGCTGATGTCCTGCGAACTGTGGTTCACTTCCTGTCGCTGGACTTCAGAAACAAGACAAGCATTCTTCTGATTGATATCTGTACTTGTGTGAGAGCCAAATGACAAAAGAGGACCTCTATATTTGGAGCTGCAGCCCCGTCAGGAAACCAGCCACCGAGTAGAAAATAAGGAGCTGTCTAAGAACACTGTCCAGACCTGACGACTTCATTAATGAGGCAGAGACGAGATTTCAGGGCTGCGTTCAGATTGTCTGAAACCATATAAACCTTTTCCAACTTCTTCCCTTCCCTTGATCTCCTCTCAGGAGTTCTTCTGGGAAATGGAACCAGAATTCTGTACTAATCAATCACAGCCACACTGAGACCCTTGAGGCCAAAGGGGCTAATCAGGGTCCTAAAAGTGATTGGCTCAGTTCCCACGCAAAGCCAAGGAAGATGCAGCTGGGGGAACGGGGTTAATTGAAGCTGGCTGGTTCCCCTACAGCAACAGTGTTGATTATCCATTACAGCAGACAGGGAGAAGTGTAGAGGTTAGAGAAGTGGGCTTGTACTGTGGTTGACTCTCAAACCTTATGGTTTGACAGAACAGAACTGCCTTAAAGACATGACTTCCTGGAGCTGGAATCTGAGGCAGTTACAGTTACAGCACTATTACAGTTTAACCGCCAGCTGTGGATGGAGTGATATTTCACGAGTATCCGCACAACACCGCTCCACACATGTTGGATAGGAGGTCGCCTTGAGCTTGGTTCATCAGCCTGTTCATCCATCCATGTTTTTCTCACTCCTGTGTTTCATTACAGTCGTACTAGAATGCAGAACCCTGGAAGGAGCTGGCCAGAGGTCCAACATGATGGTCAGGTAGAAATGGATTCATAACTTGGACCACATGTGCATACCGGTTTTTATTGTGTACTCCTGTTGATGAAAAGTGTCTACGTATCCATTTGTCTGTGACTCTGTCTCTCCCGATTAGTGAGCCACCTCAACCTTTTAACTTGTAACAGACTAGTTCTGTTGTTCCTTCAGTTTCTAGGCCGTAGACCTTCTGATGATTGTAAATGTTAGTCGTCCAACCATTTGCTGAATTGTTAAAAAAATCTACACTCAATTGCAGCTGTCATTTCATTCAATTTGGTGAGACCAGACTGTCCTTGGTGTCATGCATTTTTAATTATGTCTTTGTCCCTGTGCTGTTTTTAATGTTTCATATTTTCATACTTTTTATCTATTTGTATTTCTATTTTATGCATGTTATTGTTGAAAGGCGCTCTATAAATAAAGTTTACTTACTTAGTTAACATGGCAGAGAATCCTCCGATGTAGTCCGTCCAAGGTGATAAAAATCTAAATTATCAGTTATATTCACATTAATACAATATACTGTACTTATAAAACGCAAGCTATAAAATTGATGTTGAATATAAATGAATTGTTCATGACAACCATTGACCATTGATCGCCATATTGGATGTGGGCATTCCAACGAGTTCTTCAGATTTGACGTGAACGTTGCATGAGGAGCACTTGCTGTCTCCTATGAAACCCTGTCCAGATGAATCCACTTGAAAACCCTGATCTCTTTGATTTCAACAGTTAAATCCACTTGAGGGAGAGATGAAGAAGGAAGACTGTTAAGCCTTGAAACAGCAGAGACAAAAAAAAAAGTTTGTCAGGAAAGAAGAAAAGAAAGCTTGTTGACACGCATGTGATTTTGCAGTTATACAACTTTAAATAATAAAGATTGCAATGAGCTTCGAGGGTTCATGAAACTCACTAAGCACACAACTGATGATGTCACGTTTCAATCCAAATAGGAAAAATACCACAACTGCAGTCATGTTTTGTCCAAGATATGGTTTAAGCAAACAGGAATGTGGGGGTGATAACATTTGATGATGCTGTATAAAGACTACAGGCCATTGCTGGCATCATTGAATGCAGATTTCTTTGCACAATATCACCTGGGAACATTTCATTAGCGGCCCGCTGACCGGTGGTTCAGACGTGGTTTGAGATAATGAGCCTGATGTCTGTTTATTACAAGGCAACTAAGTTCGGCTGCTTCAATTGTCTGTAATGGTGGTATTGGATCGATGGATGACTACCTTTCCAAGCCAGGCAAACAGTTTTAGCGCCCAAACCTTTAGCTAGAGTTGAAATCAACATCACATACTGTAAAAATCTCAGATGCAAGTCAGATGCATTTTTCTTTCTACGTTTTAACATCTCTGAACTTCAGCAGGTCTGGAGGTGTTCATCGCAGGACAGAAAATTCTGTTTTTCCACCTACTCTGACTTTCCTGATGGAAACCCGTAGAGGAATTTAGGTATCATGATATATTTTCTATGTATCCTTGTAATTATTAAGATTGATGTCATGTGATGTAATGTGACAGTCTCACGTGTGCCCTGGTTCACAATTGACACCATGAACTCATTGGTCAATTAATTACCAATATGGCCTACCAGTATCGGTCAGTATCAGTATCATGATATCAGACAGCCTTGAGGCTTTCCCAGTCTTTGTTTTCAACTAATGAACAGAATAACCTTGTAGAACCTTGTGTTGAATGCCAAAGAATGCCAATCGAATTCCAAACCTCGCATACCCCAACATATTTTAGTAATTTGTGTAGTGTAGACCTGGGACACCACATGGAGATCATGTATAAACATTTGTCCTCAAATTCAACTCAAAACTGATCACTTGTATCAGAAGTTATGTTTTTAGATGAGTTTATTAGTTAGCTAAACATAGTATCATTACGGAGCTAGAAGTTAGCTGGTAGTGGCTAGTAGTCCCATGTTAACAGTAACTAGTTAGCTAGCGACCAGTTACTTCAGGTGAACTAGCTGACTCTTCTCCAGCTCCAACTCAACACATTTGGACAAACACCTGTGATTTGGAAAGTGGAAACATAATTCCCAAGAAGTCTCCATAAGTTATTTTTATGGTGGTTTGTTTGCCACAGAAGAGCTAGTGTGCCACGCGGCCTCCAACTACTCATCTCACTAGTGATGTTTCATGGGGAGTTTTAGCACGACTTGGTGTTCGTGTTTCAGAGGCCGTTCAGTTTTGAATCCAATCAGTTTAGACGTTTCTTTAATCAGCCAATGGTTATAATTAAGATAAAATAGGACCGCCAGATGGTGGTTGGTTGATGAGGCCACTACCTGAGAACTTTCTGGTGAACGATATGTACAACCAAGCACATAAAACAAATCAACCATACCAGTATTACAACCCAGTGGCCATATTGTTTTTATTACATCAGCACATTTGACATCAGTCCATGTATGACCAGTTGAACTATGACCAGGCGGTAACCGTTTACAACCACGCCCCAAGCCGTTTACACCTGGCCATGGAGGAACCTGATTGGCCAGAGTGAGAAATTACAAAAAGACAGAAAAGAACAAGGGCACAGAAAGAAGGTTTTTAAGCCAGGCAGAAACCATGTGCTTTGGCAGTTCCTTTGGCAGCAGGGCTTCTCTTTACATTGGTTTTATTCCAACACATCAACATGTGTATTAACTCATGAGAAAGTATTGTAAGTACTCCAATAACACGAGGTATCTGATGAAAATCCCCTATACATAGTGCTTACAACACAAGTCAGGTAGTTAACTTGTTGAATGGCCACTGTACAGTAAACTGTAATTAAGACAAGCATGAGGATGTTGTACTATTCCATAATGACAGGGAATGATCGTAAGAAGAGTCTCTTTAAAAGCCACAGGGAAACGTGGTGGTGTTGCAGCAGGTCATGGAGGAGGTGGGAGAGGAGGGCAGAGGACTAGAGGGTTTGGGTGTTGAGGTGAGTGTTGAGGCAGAGGGCAAAACAACATGGAGATGGGGCGACCAGGTCAGTTTGCAGTACAAAGAAAGAGAAACAGACACAGAGGAAACAGAGGTGGAAGGAGATGGAAATTAAAACTCGTTAAGCACCTGAAGTCACTCCATCTCCAACTCTGACACAAAGCTTCTGTTTGGAAGAGTTAGGGGCCAACATGGCTACCACTGGAAATGGCAGTACAGCACAGGGTACTGGTACCAACCGCAGCCAGCACTTCCTGGTTCTAGTGAAGGGGTGCAGCATCATTTTGTGATCCTTATTTGGACACCACTTAGTACAGCATGCAGCTTGGTAACACCATGTCGCCATGGTGATTTTTATTTATAACTTCAATTGGCTCCTCTGAGTCTGTCAAGCTGAAACTGAGCCGTTGTTCCTGAAAGGTTTGATACGTTTTCACCCGACGGCGACAACCAACATGGCGCCAATACTGCAACCTAGCCAAACCCCACCACCAAAGTCCCAAGTCCTTCTAGCCAGGCGTGCACCTCCCCCCCGCCCCCCCCCAGCCGGGCCGGGGCTCAGTAGCGGTAGTGGTCTGGTTTGAAGGGCCCCTCGCAGGGCAAACCCAGGTACTTGGCCTGCTTGTCTGTCAGCTTGGTCAGCTTCACTCCCAGCTTATCCAGGTGGGCTGCTGCCACCTCCTCATCCAGCTGGGGGGAGGGAGGGAGGGAGGGAGGGAGGGAGGGGAGTAGAGAAAAAGCAAAGTCAATTTTAGGTGAAATTGAAAAAAATATAAATCCAGTCCATGAGCAGGTAAAATAGATTCCCTCTAATCCATTGATTGATTATTTGCACTTACAGGTTTAAATGGTGCATTTCATAATAGGAGTCAATAAATTAGTGTTTATTGAATTGAAGGTTTTCCTGATGTAAAAGGACCTCCTGTATCAGTATATGAGCATTTGGTCACAAATGACATTTTGTGTTTGATTAAGTTTGTCATCATCATTATTGTGTGACCCCTGACCTTCTTGGGCAGGAAGTAGACTCCCAGCGGATACTTCTCAGTGTTCTTCCACAACTCAATCTGAGCCAACACCTGCAGGAGAAGAAGAGTTTAGTAGACGGTAGCATAGAGAAGAGGAAAATAGAGGAAGGTGAGAGAGAAGAGCAAAATCTGTAGCAGATGTTTTCACAAACTCAGACTGGTTCCATTCAACTGGAACCAGTCTGAGAACTGAAGTTCAACACCAGAGTATCTGAAGGCTTTTTAATACCTGGAATTGAATTTAAGAGAAAACAAATTAAAATCCAAAGATGGTGAAAGCAAACTATTTGACTGAACATCGCTGATAAACGGTAGTGAAACTAAATGGGCGAAAAAAAAAAAAAAGGACAACAGGAAATTAACAGTTAACAGTCACTGACACTGCATTCATCCAAGAGGGGACAAAGAAACAGCTTTACATGGTGGGGGAAAGACATTTAACGCTTTAAGGACTTGAATTATTTTAATAGTAATACTTTTTTTTATAAATGGACTTTATTTCAGTTCCAGGTAGTATTGAAAAGGTTGTCACTCTACCTGGTTGGTGAAGGAGTTGCTCATGACGAAGGACGGGTGTCCCATGGCACAGCCCAGGTTGACCAGCCTGCCCTCAGCCAGGACGATGATGTGACGCCCACTCTTCATACGATACCGATCAACCTGAGGACAGATCCAGGACACGATCAATTAAATATAAAAGGAAAAATACACCAATGTGACGGCTTCATGTGGTAACGAGACAGCCAGGGTTGAACGCTCACCGTGGACACCTATGCATATAGTGAGTTGGTGTGTGTGTGTTACCTGTGGCTTGATGTTG
This sequence comes from Hoplostethus mediterraneus, assembly GCA_034670385.1. Taxonomy (NCBI): domain Eukaryota; kingdom Metazoa; phylum Chordata; class Actinopteri; order Trachichthyiformes; family Trachichthyidae; genus Hoplostethus; species Hoplostethus mediterraneus. The sequence goes on along the minus strand of JAXDDW010000295.1, from coordinate 92,253 downwards.
ATCTTCTTGGCGGCGTTGGCGTTGAGCCAGCTCATGTCGATCTCGCAGTCGAAGTGTCCGATGTTACAGACGATGGCGTCGTCCTTCATGTTCTCAAAGTGACTGAGGGTGAAGAACCGTGAACAGTCATGACACCAGAGTTCAACCCTGCATCACTTCTAGTTTTGGTGTTTTCATTCAATACAGAATTGAGCATGGTTTGCCTTTACCTTGATTTCCAAATGAAAGGCAACTAAAAAGGTCTGATTTAACAGGTTCTCATTTGAAGAGGTGTGTACTATCCACGGTTCATGAATTCTCTAATGATAGAATACAACCAGGAAGTGCTTTATTCAAAATTAAATATCAAATCCTGGTGTTTTTTTAAAGGGCCGTCTGTAATCGAAGTCGTTGAGGGACCAAACGAGAACACGTCCACAGACCGAGTCATCTTTTAGAGGTGAACGACTGAAGGAAGAACTTCGAGATGCGTCCCAAATGGACAGGTCGTGTTAAGTACAACTCCTCGTGTGGAGGCGTGAGAACCGCCAGGACACGTGGCTGGAAGTCTGGTACACTAAATGTGTTTGACTACATATTTATTGAAGAGTTGATCAATACTACACGCGTTCTAATGTGACATTTCGAACAGATTCCACAGAAGTATGAATCAATGCGTTTATTGATTCACTATCAAGGGTGTCAAACTCACCGTCCCAGTATGATGTCTTCACAGCCAGTGGTGGTGACAAAGATGTTGCCTTCCTTAGAGGCCTCGTCCATAGTGGTCACTTCATATCCTGGGGGGACGTAGGTATAGTATATTAGATTTTTAGAGCATTTTAGTTCCTCCTCTAGTTCTCTGGTGTTCATACCAGTTAACACTCAGACTCTGACCCCCTGCTGTCTGGCAGGAGGTACTGCAGCATTAAGACCAGCAACACCTTGCTGCTACCCAACACATACACACCCTGCACGGGTCACATTACACTTTATATTGACACCACTACACAGCACATCGTTTTTCTAGGATACATTTTATTCTTTAGTTATTATGTTGGTTGTATTTTGTTAAGTGTGCATGTTCTGTTTTTTTTTTTTTTTTAACCTGTCCTGTGAGGAACAACATTTTGTTTGGCTGTATGTATGAAATGACAATAAACTTGACTTGAAGAAACATCTGAACATGAGCATCAGCCCAGACTGACCAAGTCTCCTTCTACCCATAATGCCTTGTGTTCTGGGGTGGTTTCCTGTAGCTGGTTGGATCCCGTTCTCTCTCCTAACGAACCACCACAGTTCTCTTCTACCCATAATGCCTTGTGTTCTCTTGTTAGAGGACTGAGACGTTTTCAGGCGTCTCATCGGTTATCAGGTGAATGTTGTTGTTCTCACCTGGAGACCAACCAGCTACAGGAGGAAACGCTGCAGAGCTTAATAAACCCACCAGAACACGCTGGCTGTGAACGCATCCCAAGGACTGTTTATCTTGACAGACTGTCAACACCTACCCTCCATGGCGGCCTGCAGGGCGTTGATGGGGTCGATCTCTGTGACGATGACGCGAGCTCCGAACCCCCGGAGGGCTTGAACACAGCCCTTGCCCACGTCACCGTAGCCGGCCACCACCGCAACCTTACCGGCTATCATCACGTCTGTGGCACGCTTGATACCGTCGATCAGGCTCTCCCTGCAGCCATACAGGTTGTCGAACTTACTCTGGAAGAGGACAGAACAGGTATGAGACAGGGAGACCGACCGGGTTCCACCGGGTCCCTGAAGTAACAGAAGAGTCGGACCGCTTCCATGACCCAGAACAGTGGTCCTCAAATCCGGGCCTCGGGGTCCAGAGTACTGCTGGTTTTCTATTCTGCCAGGTAGTTTCCATTCTAGCTGTCTAATCGGGGATTAATTAAGACCTGGGATACCAGGTGAATGCAATTAACACCCTGGTAGGAGAGAAAACCAGCAGTGCTCTGGACCCCGAGGCCAGGATTTCAGAACTCTGACCTAGAACTATCCAAGTCTGGTTTTCATTCTGGTTGGGGTGAAAATACATTCTGCTTTATTCCTGGAAAGTCACCTATTTGTAAACTTCCCTGATTTTGAGAGACTAAAAACAAGAGACGAGAGACAAGAAGAAGAAGGTGACGTAGGAAGGCAAACGGAGGGACGAAGAGGGAGAAGGTGTCAACTAATGAGACCAAAAATGAAACAGACCTGGAAACCTTTTAGCCAATTAAAAGCCAGGACTTTACCAAATCTATTCCATGACATACAGCCTCTATGTTGCAACGCTCACATTTCTTGTGTTGAATCTGATCTCAATGTCCAGGTCTTATTTCTGCTCCAACTATCTCTTAGGACCGAGACTATCAGGACATTTCTGATCTGAAGTGGATCAACAAGCAGCCGAGCTGAGACAGTCGACATTTCACTGGTTGGAGGAAACTTAAATACATTTCCAGTACTAATAATTGCCCTGCTGAAACCTTTTTCCAGTAACTTCACAGCCAGCATGACAACCCCTCTCCTGTTATCTGTTCTAGCCAATCAAATGCCAGCTTGTCTTCATTTCCTGCGGATCAAATTAAATCCCCTTCCAGTGTTTTCCCACAAGCTGCTGATCAGACAGCCAATAACTCTTGAATTTTTTTTAATTTTTTTTTTAAAAAGGCAATTTGTTTTTAATACGGGTAATACCTAAGAATCAATCACCTTATTGATGTCAGCTGTAAGGAGTTTTGTCCTGCTGCATCTCATCCGATGTGAAAACAAGAGTAAAACGGATGATCTACTCGACAGCAATGTGACACTTTCGTAGACCGTCAACATTTATTCAAGGTGGCATTTGATTCAACTTCTTACATTTATAGCATAATTTCTGCATTGATAAAAACTGCTCTGCCTCAACAGAGCACAAACTTTTTTTCTGAGGATACATAATTCATGAGGAGGCCCGTTACCTTGGTGACGGAGTCGTTGACGTTGATGGCCGGGATCTTCAGGTCCCCCTTCTTCAACATCTTGTACAGGTTGTGGACGCCTGTTGTGGTCTCCTCCGATACACCACGGATACCTGCACACAAAGTGTCATCAATATGGATCATGTAGTAGAAGAGGTTGCAAGTCTCCTGTTGAGATGAATGAACAGAAGACTCCCCTCCCTCTTCGAGTTACTGTAGGTTCTCATACAAGGGAAAGAAAGTCTGACCAATAATAGTAAGTAGTGCTCATCGCCAAGTGTACCCATAATGTTGTACAGCCACAGTAACCTGTTTCATATGGGTCATCACCACACTGATATAACAGACTTCCAAAAGTTAGTCTCAAAAAAGAAAAAAAAGTTCCTGACCAGTTATGAGCCAATCAGATGAAAGGAGCAGCATAACGGACAGCCAAAGAAGTAGAAACCTCTGCATACATATTTCTATGTAAACTGTATCAACTGGTTTTGGCCATCGGCAGGTAAGACTTTTAGTGTTGTTTATTTGGGCACTGCTACAACAGAGTAATGTCTACATGCGTGGCCTGTAGGTGTCAGCATCACTCAGGGTCCCAGGTTGTAGGAACCCAGTGTACAGACACCGGTCTCTATCTGCCACCTTATGACACAGACACAACACTGGCAGTTGGACTGCAACACCTCAAGGGGCAGAAAAACATGTCAAATCATATTTTCATGAGCCAGGATTTTCCAAGTTCACGTGATGAACTTTGAAAACAAGCGCTTCAGATTCAGCGATCCATCTGAGACTGAATGGGGATACTTTGATTCAATGAATGAGTTGCTACGCATGAGCTGAATTGATCATTTCCCGAGTTGATTGGCCCCCAGCCCTGATCAGAGTGACACGGCTCCAGTGTCAGAGCCATGCTGCCATCTAGTGGACAACACTCCCTACTGCAGCCTGTAAGCTGTGGAGGTTTTGGAAATATTGGCAGCCTAGCAGCCCGTTTGGCAGGTCATTATATCCAGAAGGCCTAGTTGGCTGGTTAACCTACCAACAAGCAGGTAACAAGCCACCGTTTGGAGTCCTAAACATCTAGTTGGCTTGCAAAACGAGGCATTTTGAACAGAGGCCTTTTAACCCCGACTCATCTAAGAACAGTCTTGGAGACGTTTTACTACTTTTATTATCCCTTGTATTATTATTACTTTTATAGGGCATTGGTTTTTATTGTTATAATATAGTATTGCATGAAATGTTCTAGATACGTTTTTTTCCCCACCTCTCTAGACTACTGCAGCTCCTCACGTATTAGTACACATTATATCTGTTGTTCTGTACCTGGCCTTGGTGATTTAAGTGCTTCTGAGTGAACCAACCTGCCAGCAGCTTGGGGTATTTGGTGTGTACCAGGTTGGTGAGGTCTCCTCCGTCGTCCAGGATCATGTTGAGGGGCTGGCCGTCTTTGAAGTATATGGTCTGTTCAATGCACCAGACGTACTCCTCGTCGGTCTCACCCTTCCATGCGTACACTGGACAGGAATGGAGAGTTTGATGCATGTTAGTTCATCTTAGTATTTATACATGTAACTATGCATCCAGCCGCTGTACATCCTGGTTCTACTTCATGTTTGCGTATTTCTTTGTGATAGTCTTATGCTGCTGCAACCCCAGGGGCCAATAAAGTATCTATCTATCTATCTATCATCTATCTGCTGGTATGCATCTGTTCATAAAGGGAGAGGTAATCAATAGTCAAATAGGTCAATGCTCCAGATCTTTGGCATATTGAAGTCAACATGTCAAGTTTCCTCATGCAGCTTTAAAACTTTTGAATCAACGGCTTCAGTTTCATCCATCGTGTAGTTGGATGAGTCCATGTCATGGCTGCAGGGAAAGATTTTGCTAAGATAGTTTAAGTCAAATATTGTGCACAGCTCAAGTTTCAGTCTGACCTTACCAGGTCTTAGTGTTGGTGGAAACTTCATTTAGACTCTTCAGTCAGAATGATGAAATATTGTGCATGTGACTGTAACACCCACTATACCTGGGATGCCAGACTTGGCGATGGCGGAAGCAGCGTGGTCCTGGGTAGAGAAGATGTTGCAGCTTGACCACTGGACCTGGAGGGAGACGTTTATGGTTATTTTTTCATTAAAACATTAAAAACACCAGAGACGGACAGATACTTAGATTGACAGAGAACACAAGAAAAGAGCAGGGAAAGCCAACCAGAGAGTCTCCGCCACACTGGACGGGAACCATCTGAGACGACCTCTGGGACCGCGAGCCAATCAAAGGCTCTGTATCAAACAGGCTCCTGATTGGCTGCCTGTTGCTCTACACAAACAAGTAGCGTTGAAACCTAACTTCTGCGTACTGTGACATATTTCTATTGAAATAAATGGGACCCAGTGTAGACAGACACCGGTCTCCATCTGCCACCTTATGACACGACAACACTGGCAGTTGGACTGCAACGCCTCAAGGGGCAGAAAAACATCATGTCAAATAATATTTTCATCTGAGCCAGGATTTTCCCTTTGCTGGACAAAGTGTACAATCAAATTTCAGCTTATTGGACTTCTTATTGTGAGCGTTGAGGTCCCACTGGACTGGCAATCTAATACCGAGGCTGTGTACAAGAAGGGGATGAGCCTTTTTCTTTGCTGCCGTGTGTTGGGGCAGCAGCATCAGAGCCAGCGACACTAACAGACTTGATAAAATCATCAAGAAGGCTGGCTCTGTACTGGGTCTCAGGCTGGAGACTTTTGAGACCGTGGTGGAGAGGAGAACGCTGAACAAACTGTTAACCATCATGGACAATGATCAGCACCCTCTCCATCACACAGTAGACAGACAGCGGAGTACCTTCTCTCACAGGCTGCTCCAGCTCCGCTGTCGAAGGGACAGATACAGGAAATCTTTCCTGCCACATGCCATCACACTGTACAATAACAGCTAAAACTCTGGTCATAACATACAGTCACTATGCACTTTATATGTTTTTACACAACTCTGTTCACTGCACCTTATATTTTATTTTGCACTACAATAATAATGCTTATTTATAATTTTTATATTGCATTCTATATTGCCATTTTAATACATCTAGGTTGTTCTTTTTTTTTATTCATTGTGTTGTTATTGTCTCTGTGTAATGCTGCTGCTGCACTGCAATTTCCCAGCTTGGGATTAATAAAGTACATCTATCTATCTATCTATCTATCTATCTATCTATCTATCACAAAATGCCACCTTACAGATAATGTTTTCGCAGTAGTAAGATGACAGGGTTCAGTGACCGGCTCGACCCCAGCAGCCTGTTTGTTCTCTGCTGGATCCTGGCAGGACGTAACCAGTCCTGGTCAGACTGATAAAAACCTGATAGCACCAGCATGGCCTTGACCGAGGGAGACAGACGGTCATCTGTTCAAATCCCCCGACTAGCTGGGTTCAACCTGTCCAACTGCTCAGCAACTATTATTGAAGTGCCTTTGAGCAAGGCAATGGCCGTTTTCATTACCATTACTTTATCTTCATTGGGAGAGGAGACGAGAGCAGCAGGTGGACTATCGTACGCACGTGCATCGATGTTGTAGATAATTCAACCGCCGGTTTGTCGTGCGCGCCGCAGCAGAAGGTAAACCGTTGTGGTTCGGTATCTGGTTTGGCGTCTACCGCCACGGAGTGACTGAGCATGAGCGTGTGGGTGTTTTCAAAAGCGTGATCAGTCGACTCTCCCCGGATAAATAAAAAGGTTAAAACCAGATGTGGCGGTCACCTCGGCGCCGAGGGCGGTGAGGGTCTCGATGAGCACGGCGGTCTGCAGGGTCATGTGGAGGCAGCCGGCGATGCGGGCGCCCTTCAGCGGCTTGGACTCGCCGTACAGCTCCCTCATCTTCATCAGACCTGGCATCTCGTTCTCAGCGATGTCGACGGCCTTACGCCCCCATTCAGCCAGGCTGATGTCAGCTGGGAGAGAGAGGGGAGGAGTCATGAGTCACAACATGACGGTTTCATCTCGTTCTGTCATCCATCAGCCACACAGAGCGGCTGGCCAGCAGGTCCTATTCACCGCAGGCCGCCTCGACTGCAGAACCCAAATACAATATTACATTAGTCATTTAGCAGACGCTTTTATCCAAAGCGACTTACAATAAGTGCATTCAACATAGGTGGAAAACTACTAGTCACCAGAAATCATAAGTGCATCTCCTTCCTCAACAAGCAACTAAGAGCAGAACTAGTGTTGAGGTCAACGTGCAATAAGTTTAGCAACCTACTTAAACAAATGAGACAAATAAGAGAATCAAATAAACAAGAGCTCAGACACATAATTGACGACAAATAGGCAAGGCTAAGAGGAGGGGTCAATAAATATCCTACTTATTTTTGAGTTTATTACCAATGAGACACCTTCCTTCCATCATCATGTGAGGAAAGTTAATGGTTACAACTTTAAAGGATAATATCAGCATACCCCGTCTAACATGTTAGTAAGTAACACCTGAAGTTATTTCCTTCGTGAAATTGCAAACCCAGTCGTCTTCCTCCTTCCAACAAGTAATCTGACTTCTCTAAACCCAACCCACCTTATTGACCCCTGCATATTAAGACCGACTTGGCAGATAGAAAACCCTAAGCGGTTAGGTTAGTCAGTCATTAAAACTGAACCGTTACTGCAGGAAGTCCCGGAGTGGGAACCAAACCCCTAACCCAGGCCATGTCAGGCTCCACCCTTTAAGCTGTAAAGAACCACAGAAGAAGAGGGACAGATGGAGTTAAAAAGGTTGAAACAGACACTTAATCTCATTCTTGGCAATCTGGATGACTTAATGCCCCTAGGGCTGAATGATGGTTGCCTGCTTCAGTACACAAACCAGCCTCAGCCCAGATCTAGCAGCACGTGATTCTCCACCCTGACCCGGGGAGCCTCCCATCGATCAGCAACAGATAAGTACTCTAAATTAGAGATCGACCTGTTTATTTGGGCACCGGTAAGACAGCGTAATGTCTAAATGTGTCGCCTGTAGGCATCACTGAGGTCCCCCAGGTTGTAGGAACCCAGTGTAGACACTGGCAGTTGGACTTCAACGCCTCTGGGGGCAGAAAACCAATCATATGAAATGATATTTCGAATTTCCAGAATCAGGAAAATCGTTGAGTTGACAGGATTGTCCCTTGCTAGAGAGGGAGTCAGAGTCAGATTGAATTTTATCTCATTTCTCACAGTTCCTGTGTCATGGCCCCGGGACTAGCAAGGGATTGCTACATGCCCAAAAATAATATTTAAAAATAAATAAAAACTATATCCCAATCCACCTATACTGGTTGACAAACTGGTGCCAGGAGCCAAATATGGAACCAGTCATTTACAAAGCCGGACGCCCAACCGACATCAAAACCAAGTGTGGCAACAAGTTGCTTGATGGTTTTTCCTGTTTTCCGCAGGATTGTAGCAAAATCAAATTCGCAGCCACCAAAGAGACACGAGCGGCGTTCAGTCCAGCTCCCAGGTTGCCGCTTCGCCGTCCGACAGAAGCTCCACGAACGACTGATTTCCTAACGGCTGCAAACCGTCACAGGCTCCTGGCGTCTACCCCAACATCCAGAGATCATTATGGATTGTGTGTCCAGTGGGATTCAGCTGGACAGGCAGACTGTAATTATTAGCCATGCTTACATGCATGTAACAACATTATCTCCCTCATCCCTCAGGGAACAATCAAATCTGTCTCTGCAGCTCTAACTGAAAGCAACAGGCTTTCACAAGGATGAAACAGACCTGGCTTGCATCACCACATGCTGAATTAAATTGACCCAATGGGGGGGGGGGGGGGGGCAGATGCACCTTCAACTGAAGCCCAAGATGGACAGAAGGTTTTATTCCACTACTTCTACAACCTACAGAATCTGCATGAATTGTTTTATCGAGGTAATTTTGCTAGAATTAAGTTGCTGCCACACAATTTCAGCACACGTGTTCACAGAAATGAGCTTTGGTTTGGTGTATAAGAGCTGATGTTTGTAGCCCTTATTTAACCGGGTTAAATAAGGGCTCAGGGAATAGAGGATATATGTGTTGCATGGCACCAACTCCGCCAGGGTACGGGGTTCAATCAAAAACAAATTCTCACTTCTCGCTTGGGGGAGCAGCTGCCCAGTTACAACCAGTCTTACTGGGAGTGGTCCAGCACAGGACTTCTCCAAGACTGTCAGGACATTTCTGCTCTGGGTTTTTACTCCTCAAAAGAGGGAAGTGGATCAACAAGCAGCCAAGCCGAAACATTTCACTGGTTGGGGAGAAAACCTGCAGCTTACCCTCTTGACTGACCCACAGTGCCAAGAGTTTAAGAGGCAAGTCGGTTCAAAGAGAAGAAATTAAAAGCTTTGGGGCGGTGTTCACACTGCAGCTCAGTGTCCCAATTCTGAACGTACCCCTCACGTGACTCAGGTCTGATGATTCCTGATCAGTGTGAAAAGCAAAGAACAAACAAAATCAGACCCCAGAAGCCACTGGGGCCCATCGCGTCTGTATTTTAGTCACACAGCGTTACTTTGCAAGGACTTGGGAAGTCTATGGCAACGTGTCAGCTTCGTCTACATCCTGGGGAGAATATGTGGGACTGATTAACTGCTTGCTGTAAATGAGTGAGTGTCAGTGAGCGCTTCAGTACTCCTCACACCTGTCGCTACGCTGAACTCTGACACCGATCGCATGTAGTTAGTGAGGGGTGTGTAGACTTTGCCCCAGAGCAATCTGGTAGCATGGCATTGAGTAACTCAGCCTTCCCGCCGCTTCAGAAAACAGCTGCTACTCAGTGCAGACCGGCTGTCACGGCAGCGGAGCAAGTGGGAGTTTTTTTTGCAAGTATTGATTAGGATTCATCACAAGCCCAGTGATGTTAAGGGGATACCTTTTGTCAATCTGCTTGCAAAAGTACTCCATCTCGGGCAAGAGTTATGTGCTTTGCTCCATTAAAACATTTCGTTAGTTAAGTTATAATAAGTGACCACTCACTACATTTGTGGATTCTTATTGCAGAACAGTCAGCAGCAGTCCTGTTATTACAATGGCTTGAGCAAATAGTGAATTGACAATTAAACCAGACCTACCTGTAGAACAAGGCTGAATCTAGTTATACAAATAAAGTTTGATTATATTACTTCAACAAGCAGGTAGTCCTAAAATAAGTCTTAGGATGCAACTATATTTAAAAAGATGAATTCTGCAGATAATAAAAAGGTGGATAAAGTGAGTCCCTAGGCTAATGTTTCATTCACAGCCGTGAATGAATGAACACTTTGTGGAAAGGGAGAGTTAGCCAATTTTTTAATACTTTAAGATTACAAAAAATAATCCATCAATAGTATTTAGCCGGAAAAGCAGAGGGTCAGTACACCACGTGTGGTCCAAACAGTGCTACACTGTAATATTTGCATTCTTTGCCTGCGCCTGTCAGTCATGCCAAAATTTGGCGGCGTGGCGCAAAGCTTCACGGGAATGGTTGTTCTTTCACCAAAACAGCTGCAGGAGCGCAGCGGTTCTGGCTGCCCAAATAAACTACAACACCCAGAGCCTCGACGGGGTTCAGTTTCAGAGCGAAACCCGTGCTCGCTGCAAACAAGACCGAGGGTTGCACACCGATTTCATATGTTGTCAAACTTGGCGAGCAACGACTAACGTCACTAAACAAGTTAAAATGAACGTGCAACAAACTAGAACGAGTATAAACTGAGCTCAAAACAAGCTACAACATGCTAAACCGCCGAATAACAGCGAAAAGGCCGAGCTCCACTGTATTCACCATGTGCTAGCCGGTTGGGAACAACGGAGCCCGGTGTGCATAAACAGCTTATGAATGGTTATTTTAACAAATCCCTCGACAAATTTACATTCAAGTGCCGGTTAGTTAAGCTAAAACCGGCGCTTGCATAGGCGATATGTGATATCTAACGTCAGCTAAACTGCTTGCTAGCTAGCCAAACCGCCATCCTACTTTGCGGAACTAAACTTAAATGCATAGTTAAGGTAATACAAGTTAAAACTGACCGACTTTGAAGGGCAGTTTCTCAGACATGCTTGTTTCCTGGCGTGGTGTTCCGGAAGGGCTGATTGAAGCGGCTGCCTGGCTAAAGGACAGGGGCAGAGAGGGAGGGATGGCAACATGACGACTTGATTTTATTGTAGGAGCGGATGTGGCTCGTTACATTATTCACGAGTGGGCTGTGCAAATCCGCTACCTCGCGATTTCTATTGGCTGACACAGTTCCTGCCCCGCGTGCGAGGGATGTGATTGGTCGAGACGGGATATGGGCGTGCTAGCCAATGACAGCTCGTGTGTGAGTGGGTGTGAGTGTTCGACTAGTGTACGTTAAGTGTACGTGTAAGTTTTGTCTGGACCGTGTACGTGTTTTGTTCTGTTCTATTCTGTTCTATTCTTTTCTATTCTATTCAGTAATATTGCCCATATTCCCATCTCTCCCTTTCACCACATAGACTGTGGTTCTGCAAGCTTAACGGTGTGTCCCTGTATATTTTAATTGATATTTTATTTGATTGTTAATCAAATTCCAGGACTTTTCTCTGTTCTCCAGTTGAATATATGGTGTGCATGTCTTTTCTGACCTGGGTTTTTATTCCTCAAACGGAAGTGCATCAACAAGCAGCTGAGTTGAAACATTCAGCATTTCACTGGTTGGAGGAAAAAATTATCAACAAATCCCCATGACATTTTATATGACGGTTTCTCTTAATGAATGGACACGCCCCTTTCTCTGCACTGGCTTCCAATCTGTCAAAGAAATTACTTTAAAATACCACTGCACAGTCTAGGACCAAAATACTTTTCTGACCTGATTTTACCATAGGAACCCGCTGGATGTCTGAGGTCATCTGGGCCTGGTCTACCATCTATTCCCAGAGTTAAAACCAAACATGGTGAGGCTGCGTTCAGTTAATATGCGACACAAACCTGGAACAAACCTCTTAGATCTTAGACATGCCCCAACCGTTTTTTAAAACTAGGCTAAAAACTTTCATGCACTCCTGCACTTTTTTAATGCTTTTTATAGGACTCTCTTTTGCTCTTTATCTTATTCTGTATTTGTGTGAAGCATTTGAATTGCGTTTAAACTTGTAATAAACTTGCCTATTCTTGTCTTGTCTCAACACAGAAAGTGCACAAAGCCCCTACAGCGTTTGATTAAAAAAAGAAAAACCTGCTGGTCCTGATCTAATTGCCCCCAGGCTTGAAACTGAAAGCTGAGTCATGGCTGAAGCTCTTACCTATCTGCTAATCTCATCCTGGTATGTAACCTGAACATGAGCATTTGTTCTCCCACTATTAAAAGGAGGAGACTCAACTCTTTAAATAATAGTAGGCCAATTTCTAAATGATCACCTCTGCCTAAAGTACTTGAGGGTTTTAACCAACACAACAACCTAAAGAGTTTTTATATACAAATGCTATTTTATGTACATACCAATTCAGGAAAGAGCACAGCACTATTCCAGCTGCTTTGAAGGTATAACTACAACCTAAATATAAAACGTTGCCATCATTTTCTTATTTGCTGTCAGTGATCACCAGGGCTGATTTCTCAACTAAACCACTGTAATGGCACATTTACATTTACAGTATTTTATTGTACATTATTTTAGGATCTCATCAGTACTCTGACTGGACAGTAGAACCAGATCGACATTACAAAGAACCAATAGTCATATTGTATTATAGAATATTACATTATCATTATACCACACTATAGTTTCATAGTATTATTCTAGCGTAGTAAGTAGCATTAGTATGATATAGTACACACACTTACATGCATGTGTGTGTAGGTCTAAGAATAGCTGTTACCCAACCCTAATCCTAACCCTGGCCCTGGCCTTTGCTCCAGTACACCCCCCCCCCCACACACACACACACACCACCCACCACCACACACACATACACACACACACACACTGGCCTTCAAACCAGAACATCACACACACGTCCGCTGTAATCATTTTGTTTGGGATTTTCAATATCTCGATCTGGATTTCATTTTTAGGCAGATCCAGTTAAAAAGGTTGAATGGAAACAGCAAATTTCACAAAGATTTCCTCAATATTGCAAAAAGTTTTGACCCTGGCTTGATACCATGAAGAAACCGAGTGAACAGCAATGTCAGCAATGGCTCAACGGATTCTTCTTCCTCACTGCAGAGCGGCTGAAAAGTAAAGCATCTGCCCACCACCACCCTGCATGGAGGCTGTGTGACCGTTAGGCAGATATTACAATATTGTATTGCCAAGTGCATTTTTGTTTTCAGGCAGCATTAAATGTGGCTGACATTAGCTCACACTAACCGCAATAATAAGTTGCCCAGTACTCATCAATTCCTCAATTCCTCGTTTTCTTGTGGGTGTTTTTTGTTCCATGTTCAAAAACCTATTTATTCTCATCTGTCAACGAACCAGGGATGACGGAGCTTCCCATAGTGAGCATGAGGTCCAAATAATACTAATAATATACTACTAATAACAATAGTACTCAGACGTTCCTCAGGATTAGGATCGAACCCAACAGAGCAACCGCCAGAGAGAATAAACCCAGATGTGTCGAGGCCCAGACCAACACCAGTGGAACAACATGACGTTAGACAGGGATCATCAGTTCCAGTAGAACAAGAAGATCTGAGGAATGAAGTGAAGACAGAACAGGAGCGCAAGAAAAAGGGAAGCAGCGAGGCCAAATGACCCAAGACCCACTGGAGAAATATGGAGAAACATTAGATTTAGCAACAGATGGAGGAACATATGAGTGATTCAAGTCTTGACTGGAAAAGTATGAAATCATCATGAGAGCCTGATGCAACACCGATGATGATCATGGTGAATGGATGACTGTATTTCAGTACAACATGTAGGAAATACTCCACCATGTTTGAGGCACCTTGACTTTAATGTGATGTTTGGTTTTCTCTCTCATAAAACACTTCTCAGCTTCATGTTCATCACAGTGTCTTCCTTGGGATGAAGAGCAGGTTCTCCCTACATAATGATTTGACAGTTTTCCTTTTCCTACCTGTTGTTAAATTGTAAAATAAACCCCATTAGGTAGGTAGGTAGATAGATAGGTAGATAGATAGATAGGTAGATAGATAGATAGGTAGATAGATAGATAGATAGATAGATAGATAGGTAGATAGATAGGTAGATAGATAGGTAGGTAGGTAGGTAGATAGATAGGTAGGTAGGTAGGTAGATAGATAGGTAGGTAGGTAGGTAGGTAGATAGATAGGTAAGTAGATAGGTAGGTAGGTAGGTAAGTAGATAGATAGGTAGGTAGATAGATAGGTAGATAGATAGGTAGGTAGGTAGGTAGGTAGGTAGGTAGGTAGGTAGGTAGGTAGATAGATAGATAAGTAGATAGGTAGGTAGGTAGGTAAGTAGATAGATAGATAGGTAGATAGATAGGTAGGTAGGTAGGTAGGTAGGTAGGTAGGTAGGTAGGTAGGTAGGTAGATAGATAGGTAAGTAGATAGGTAGGTAGGTAGGTAAGTAGATAGATAGGTAGGTAGGTAGGTAGATAGATAGGTAGGTAGATAGATAGGTAGATAGATAGGTAGGTAGGTAGGTAGGTAAGTAGATAGATAGGTAGGTAGGTAGGTAGATAGATAGGTAAGTAGATAGGTAGGTAGGTAGGTAAGTAGATAGGTAGATAGGTAAGTAGGTAGGTAGGTAGATAGATAGGTAGGTAGATAGGTAAGTAGATAGGTAGGTAGGTAGGTAGGTAGATAGATAGATAGATACAGTAGGTAGATAGATAGATAGATAGATAGATAGATAGATAGGTAGGTAGGTAGGTAAGTAGATAGGTAGGTAGGTAGGTAGGTAGATAGGTAGGTAGGTAGGTACTTCATTAATCCCCAAGGGGAAATTTCTTAGTCACAGCAGCCAAGTAACATTGAACAACAACAACAACATAGAATAACACAACTAAGATAAGTAATAAAAGTTAAAGAATTAAAAAAATATCTAAGATACTTTACAATGTGCAAAAATGTGCAAAAAATTGGTGAAAATGTGCAAAAAAATGGTGAAAATGTGCAAAAAGAGAAATGTGCAGTTGTAGTTCTTGGGGTGGTGGGGTGTGGGGGGGCAGGATGAGTCTTTATGTGTTAAGTTATTGCAAACCGACAAAGAAAACGTATTTGTTAAAAACATTCACTCAGAAGCTTGACGGGCGGTGTGTGGAATAACCTCGTATTACCGTTACTGTTATTAGGGTGTAGGAACACAACAATGCATCCAGCAGTACGCCATAAATAATGTCAGAAGTTATTTCATGAAAAGAGAAACCAGGCTGGATAACAGGACAGCATCCCAGAAAAGTCACAACAAATGGTCTAATGAGGAGAAGAAGACAAGAGTTATTTGGCAAAATTTTATTTATAATGTTGTACCACTGGAACAGGACACACACACACACACACACACACACACATGCACAACTTCCCCTTCTGAAGGCGAGACAGAGACATGAAACTTGGTGACGAATAAAACCTAACTCAACCGTCAGCTGGGGGAGGAACGATGAGAGAAACGTACGTGCACTTTTCAACACATGCACGTCTCGTTTTAGGACTTCAACATGTCAATGGCAGCAACTGAAGAGTTTCGTTCCACCGTGACACACTATTTGAAAAAAGCTCCACCTACTCTTACAAAATGATAAATAGCACGAAATTGTTTTTAAGCACCATAATATCAATACTTATGGTGCTTTTTACCAGATCCAAGGTAACTGAAACCTTTGGCTCACTACATATCAATTTTGCAGACTGGATCCCCGATTTATATTTTACTGTTATCGAATCATCAATTTCAGGTAATCAATTCTTTTAGTGTTTTGGAATCAAACTCTTCCAATGTTTCAGCATGTGTTGCTATTTAAACATCAAGTATCACAAGGAGAATCGCCCTAACTGAATTCAAGTACATGTTGAAAGATCACATCCATTTGAATAGTGAGCTAATGTTAGAATTATCAGTTTTTCAAAATAAAACGTGTCCCATGATGCTCAGGCGATCGGCAAAATCCACACGGCCAGTTGCTCATCTGATGATTATGAATTCATAAAGTCCCTCCTGGTCCGACACAGAGCCATAGACAGTTTGGCCAGGTCGTTCTGTGTTGTCAGGTCACTGGTAACAAGTGTTGGCAGTACATAAGGAAGAACGTCTTCCATTGTGAAATGAGCTACATGCTAAAGATCAGTGGGCATACCATCACAGCTACACAGGATCAACTTCCAGATGAAACACCTACTCTTGTATTTACCGATGGACCGATACTGAATCTTGCATTGAATCCTGACTTTACTAATCAACTGGCCTAGAATCCGGAGCAGGGTTGTGGCGCCAACATGGCTGCCACGCTGAAAACACCAATGTCCAACCTCCATGTACAGCTCTGAGCAGAACTGGCTCCAGTCATTGAATTTCTGTCCAGCCAGAGAGAACATGAAAGGTCAAATGGAAGCTTCTTGTCTACAGTATCGTCTGAATATCAGACCTGGGGTCAGCCCACGCTGCCACGCTCAAATAAGGTGACTCCGCACGACAAAAACCAGCAGATGATTCGGTGTCAACTTCTACTTGTATTCAACCTTCACATAAATGACCGAGGGGATTTTAAATTGCTGTGGAAACTTGATTCTGAATCCACCCTGAACCAATAATGCATAATATTGTTTTCACTGTTAGTCCATTAAGAAGTTTGTGTTCATCATCCATCAAAAACAAATGAAAAACCTGAATCAGTTGATTCTTCGTCTTCAAGAACACATTATTTAGAACTGATACAAATCAACACTTTTAGAAAAATGCTCGTATGAAATTGAAATATATCGGACATTTTGTTCAGCTTTTCTCAAATTGTTGTCACACCAGATATTTCATTCAGATATTAACATGGATGGATGCTCCTCATACAGTGTGAACAACTAATACCACATATTGATTAAAATAATAAGGCCCTCTAGGTGTTATTGTCAATTATTTCTGAAAATTAGTTGTTTGAGAAATATCATTTTACTAAAAATGTGTATTCGTTTTTGATCAATGATGAATCTAAAGAGTTCATGGTGGACTGAGACGTTCGGACCCACTGTGGTCGTTATTTTAACATGGAGGCCAACATGGACCCACAACCAAAGAGTGACAGTCACTTGCCTCATGTTCATGTTTTAATGTTCAATCCATATCACACTACAGACGAGTCAAGAGCAGGAAAAGGCTTTTACTCCAATCCACCGTTTTAGACTAAATATTCACAAGAGGTCACTGTGTCAAAGAGCAGAAAAAAACAACCCACACACAAACTATCTTTAAATTCAATGTGTCCCATGTAGGATTTTCTCAAGGTAGATCGCTGTAGAACTGAAAAGGAGCTGTCAGATTCGTGCAATTTCAAACACGGTAATAGAGGGCTTTCAGGTGATGCAACGCACCCTCTGGCGGCCATATTGGAGGTCCATGGGTCATAGCAACAATAGTTGTGAACAGCTGATGCATTTCTAATGATCCGTCTCTGGGAAATGATCATTTCATCACTGATACATCTGATTGATTTAGTGTTTAGGTAACGTAGCGTGTTAGCTAGCTAACCATCACGGTCTTGTATCTTGTATCTAGTAGAAGCTAGCGTTAGCAGTGGCTAGTAGTCCCATGTTAACAGTAACTAGTTAGCTAGCTAGCAGTTAGTTCAGGTGAACTAGCTGACTCTTCTCCAGCTCCAACTCAGAGTGTTTTGGAGTAGAGACTAGGGCTAAAGACAAGACAGTTTACTGAGTCACAGTAACCTACATTTGGAGACAAATCTACCTGATCACACTGATCACTTTTACTAGTACTTATAGTGAGTGTGTGTTTTTCTGACTTGCATTACATTTTAGGTGTTTAACTGCTTTGATCTTACAATGGAGGGAGCAGCTAGCTGTTCAATGTCTTGCTCGTGGACACTCCAACATGGCTGACAGAGGGATTGAACCCAAGACCTTTCCGTGACAGGATGTTTTTCGTAACCACACCACCAGCAGGTTCCACTGAAATGCACCATCACATCTAATTTAACAGCAACGTTCTAATGAGAAAGTCCTACATGTACAGCTATAATGAGTGCTGACAGTGTTGATGATATAGTATTGAGTATTGTTCCCAGTATGGAGGCTTTAAATAGGTTGTCATCATCATCTTAGAGGCGCGGAGAGATGACATCACAGGAAGCAGAAAAATGGCTGAGTCATGTTGCTGTCTGTCTGTTTCTGATTCTTCACCCTCTGTCCTTTCCCCGGGTATCTGACGAGTCTTCCCATTCCTCCCAGAAACTGAGGCGACGTCCCATCCCTCCACACTCCCTTCCCTAGAGGAATGCACTTGCACACTCCTGCCCAAAGTGTGTATTCATACACTCTTTCCCCAAACAGAGCACCTGGACCACCATGAGGCTGTTAGGGCCTTGGAGCATCTTTCCACATCAGGGCCCTGGTTAGCGGTGTCCTTCACACGTACACAAGTGCACAGTTGGGGCAAAGAGTAGCTAGATATAGATTAGAACATAGATATTAATTAGCCAACAGGCCAGCCCAGATTCATTTCCTTTTGAGTCAAGTGCACAAGTAAACAAGTGCATACTTTAGGGTTTGGGCGTGGTTAGATATTGGGACGTAGGCCTAAAGACACAGCAGCAGGCCGGCCAGCTGAGCGGCCCACAGCCCCGTCTAGGTAGCAGAGAGACAGACAGGAGGGGCGCTAGCCAGCTAGCAGGCTAGCTTAGTTAGCCGCCCAGGCCTCGAGGTCCGCCATGTCGTCCTCGTCTTCTTCCTCCTTCTTCTTGGCTAAAAGAGGAAGAGACAGAACAACACAGGGTTAGTCGTGTTAATTGGGAGTGTTACCAGGTGATCGTCATACACAGGGATGTGGTGGAGGGGAAACCCACCTACACCCAGTTCATCCACCTTTTATTACTGGAACTTTACCCAGTTTTTCGACTGGTGTAAAGCTAGTTCCAATACACATGCTAGTAACAAGTATCAAACTGGTTACGTGATAATAGAGTCTAAATTAATGATTTGGTGAAAATATTTCATTTGTTTACTTTGGTGCTGGTTTGCCTGACAATGATCGCTGACTGCAGGTCAGTTAACCTCTGATCAAACATCTCCTTCAATCATTCTTTGTCTCAGTGGCTCTCCAGCTGTTATTCTCTCTCTTACAGTTCAACATCACGTGTTTTAATGTTCCTCATTCTTATTTACCTCTGTTGTATCCTAGGACTACTTTCATCTAGTCTTGCACCAACACTGCCAGGGTTCAAGTTCCACTGGGGCTGCCAATGCTACAAATGTGTATACCCATGGTACTGTATGGCACACTGGATGAAAGTGTCCAACAAATAGCTAACATGTTGGTGTATTGGTGTGTGTGCATGCGAAGGATGCTTGCACCATCTGCTCTGGTTTCTACTTATTGTGCTCAGAAGATGTTGTAAAAGCAGCGTGTGTGAAGTGGGAGGCTGACTCGGAGACGTGGTCTACCTGGTCTGGAGGGTAGTGATGTAGCCGGTACGCTGGGCAGAGGGACGTCCTCCGTTCCTCCAACCTCCAGAAGGTTCTTGTCCAGTTCTTCCTGTTCCAGCTCCTCCAGCTCTGTCATCAACTCATCCTTCACACACACACACGCACGCACACGCACACGCACACGCACACGCACACGCACACGCACTTTAAGTTAACACTCGGAGTTATAGCTCATCAACGCAGCTTTTTAACGAACCTTAAAGAAACTAAACTCATTTTAAAAAGCTGCTGCAGCATTTATCACTGTTCTACCTGGTCTAATAAAGAGACCACGGTGGAGACGACTGGTAGCCTCTATCTCACCAGTGGTGTTGTTACTAGTGTTTCTCCACATTAAGACTACATTTCCCATCAGCCCCGTTGCTTCCTGCCCCCCCTCCCCCTCCCTGGCGTCTTTGTCTCTCCTGAAGAGGATCAACATGTTGAAGTGATTCCTCCATCTTCCTTTCTCTCCTTCCTCCATCTGCCGTCTCCAGAAACTCTTTATCTTTATCTCCGTTAGCGCTGGAAGAACAGAACCTCTTCCTGTTTGGTGAAGAACAGCGCCCTCTTCCTGTTTGGTGCCATAAAGCAATCCAGCAGATTTCCCTCCAAATCCACCCGGTGGACACTAAGTAGAATGAGAGTAGAGGCTGGTAGAGGCTGACAGGCTGGTAGAGGCTGGTAGGTTTGATGGTCTCTTTTGCTTACACCAATTGTACTAATGTCTCAAAATGAACACGGTAATGATTTATGGTTCTTGAAATGCTGCATGTTGCACCTTTAAGCGAACAACCCACCTCCATATAAAAAAAACACACTACTCAACGCGGCTTCTCACCTCGTCGAAGTCTTCTCCGAAGCCGACTGGTTTGGATATGGCGTCCGAGATCTCCTGAGCCAGTTCCTGTTGCTCTATGATGTCTTGCATCAGATCATCCACTTTGTCTATATCCCTACGAGAGGTGAGACACGTGAGAGAAAAAAAAGGAGAAAAGAGAAAGTGATGAAAAAGAGAAATGAGAGAAGGGAAGTGAAAGACCAGAAGGCAGCAGAAGGAAAGAGGCCCACCAAAACAAACCCTCTTACATGTTTTCGTGAGCGGTCTTGATGGCCTTGGCGGCGAAGCCCATGTTCTTGAGCACCTCGGTGTTGGTGTTGGCGTTCTCTAGCGCCTCCCTCTGGAACTCGATGGTCGACAGCGTCCCGTCGATCTGAGTCAACTGCTGCTCGTAGCGCTTCTTCCTCTTCAAGGCCTGCAGAGCCGCTGGGTGGGGAGAGAGGGAGGGACGGAGGGAGAGGGGTGAGGGATGGGTGAGTTCAGGTGAAGGTGAAACGCTCCATGCCAGTAACACTTGTGTTTGGTGGATAAATCAATGAGACGATCACATTTGTCTCGGTTATAAAGTCTTTGGTTTTTGTCTGTTCTGTGTCCCTGCTGGCCACCGTACACGCTCTCTGACTGTAAGCCAATCAAATCAAAGCAAAACAATGGCTCTGACTCCTGATTGGCTGCCGGTTACACAAAAGAAGTAGCGTGTAAACTGCAAACTTTAAGGTATTTCTATGAAACACGTACATCAACTACTCCAGCTGGTAGAGACTGTGCTCGGTACATCTGATGGTGGTTTCCGACGCTGCAGCCCAGACACAGAATCAGCAACCCGTAACACTGTCAGCTTCAGATTCATTATTATCATCATGATAATCATACGTTATTTACATATATAACCATATAATTAAACAATGAAACTGACCATCTCATTCCACTGCTTGTTTCAGATCTCATATCATGAGGGATAGTGAGTACTACTGAGTACTATTTGCTTTTTAATTCAGACAACAGATTTGAGTCTCACCTTAACTCGATATCCTCAACACAACAGGATTCTATTGAAACACCACTGATGAACAGTAATACTGAGCTATTGCCCAGGCCTATCTTAATCCATAGTAGTATTTGAAAACACTTAGTTTATTTCACCCTAGTTAGTGAGGTCTAGCTAACCAGGAGCTCCACTGAACCCTCTGCATGGTACGCATCTGGAGTCTTAATCAGATTGTTAATCTGGTGAAATCCAAGTCTTAGCCAGATCTCTGCCTCAGTCAGACTGAAAAGCTACTAAAGCTGTTGCTACTACTACTGTTAGTACTAATACTTTTGTTGCTACTACTACTTCTTCTACTACTACAGCTGTTGCTACTACTATTACTGTAGTAGTACTGTAGTAGCAACTACTACTAGCAGTAGTAGTAGCAACAACAGCTGTATGATAATATAACTTCTACTGCTGAGTCACACCTCAGAGATGGTCTGTGTGTGTGTGTGTGTGTGTGTGTGTGTGTGTGTGTGTGTGTGTGTGTGTGTGTGTGTGTGTGTGTGTGTGTGTGTGTCCTTGTGAAAACCTGTTGGAGGACTGAAGACATGTTTGTCAAGTGGGGTAATTTTGGTCGGTCCTCACCTCTGGGGTAGTTTGGGATTAAGACCCAGGGGTTAGGATTAGGTTAGGATAAAGTAGTGGTGAGGGTTAGCTGACTCTCTTTTCAGACTATGCTGTCATCAAGAGACACACACACACACACACACACGCGCACACACGCACACACGCACACACGCACACACAATCAAATTATTTGGCTTTTAGTGTTTCCACTTGAATTTCAGGAGGTTGTTTTGACTCTGTGGCGCCGTGTTGTCCTTCCAGTCCTATTCTAGTAACCACTTGATAACCCCAGTGACATACCTGCTAATGATTGATCCACATAACACTTTGAACCCTGACGAATGTTTTCTGCCAAAGCACGTCGTAGACGTCTTTAGTTGCTCACTTTGTTCTTTCTGTGTCCAGAAATATGACGAATACGCAGCAGAAGCAAACACATGGTAAACCACTCAGCGAACCCGTCCCTGGTAAATCAGATCAGAAGTGTTAGAATAAGACTGCTGAGATCAGTGCTTTGTTCTGCCATAAGCCGAGGCTTGGGTTAATCTGCCTTACGTTTCCAAAAGCTCCAAAGCCTAACCTCGTTCAATTCAGCATATGGTGAATGCAGCCTTCAGTGACTGCTGTGTTGTATGATACTACGTGCCTAGATGGGAACAAAATAGTGCTAAAAATTAAGGAAAAAATACAAATTGTGCTGCTGAGCTAAAGCAGGGGATCCCCACCCTTCTGTTGTCAAGGGCCCCCAATTAAAATGCATGAGGCCGACTTAATAAAGGTTTGTTCCTTCATCTCAGAGGTTTGTTGTCTCGACTGTAGATGCAGAGTGAAACCTCTGATCAGAATAGTCATCACACATTCGCTCTACTTTCAAGTGAATTACTGAACTGTTTTAAAAACCAGTCCACATCTTGCGGGAGAACCCCTGGAAGGACCACTGGAGGTCCCTGGACCGCAGTTTGGGAACCCCAGAGGGCTCATTAAAACAAACAAGACACAAAAATCAAGTCAAGTTCAGACAAGGAGGAAACAATACAACAACAAAATGTATAAATGAAGGAAGGGAAATACATTTAAAAAAGCTTTCATTAAGAAAATGATACAATGGTGAGATCTGTCTGTCATAGGGAACTCATGGATTACAAGTACTATCTGTTATCCTCAGGCTACGGTGAAAGACAGCTCTGTGTGCAGCGTTTGGCAAACAACAGGATGAACTATGTATAAAATCAGGTTACCAGGCTGACATCACGCGGAGATACGAGTGCTCTAGGTCTTAGTGTTGTGCTGTTGTCCCTGCATCACAAAGAAGTTAGTTCATAATGTGTCAGTAGAACCAGTTGACTGTCTGGACCAGGTTGTTGTGGTGTGTCTGTAGATCCTCCAGTAACGGATCAGTAAAAGTGATCAGTGTGATCAGGTAGATTTGTCTCCAAATGTAGGTTACTGTGACTCAGTAAACTGTCTTGTCTTTAGCCCTAGTCTCTACTCCAAAACACTCTGAGTTGGAGCTGGAGAAGAGTCAGCTAGTTCACCTGAACTAACTGCTAGCTAGCTAACTAGTTACTGTTAACATGGGACTACTAGCCACTGCTAACGCTAGCTTCTACTAGATACGTTAGCTAGCTAACTAGCCAGTGGGCTAGTTTAGTTACTGTTAACATGGGACTACTAGCCACTGCTAACACTAGCTTCTACTAGATACGTTAGCTAGTGTGCTAACCAGATGTGTTAACAACAAGACAGTGATGGTTAGCTTGACCAGATACTATGGTTAGCTAGCTAACAAGCTACATGATCTAAAGACTAAATCAATCAGACGTATCAAGTCAAGTTTATTTCTATAGCTTTATTTCTGTCTCAAAAGGACTTTACAGAGATGAGCTACATAGATCTAGCTAGCCAACGAAAAAATGCAAAACGAGATCAACAAATGTAAAACACAGAAACAACCAGCCAATCTAACCTGACCTCTTGTTCCATCAGAACAAGAGGTGTCCCCCACCACCAGTCATCCTCCAGGGTGAGGAGGTGGAGGTGGTGGTATCGTACAGGTTCCTGGGGGTGCACCTCAACAATAAACTGGACTGGTCAGACAACACTGATGCCCTCTACAGGAAAGGTCAGAGCAGACAGTACTTCCTGAGGAGGCTCAGATCATTCAATGTGCAACAGGCTGCTCCATGTTCTACCAGACTGTGGTGGCCAGTGCTTCTCTTCTTTGCTGTGGTAAGTTGGGGAGGTGCCATCAAGGCAAAATATGCCAACAAGATCAACAAACTGGTCAAGAAAGCTGTCAGTCTGGACAGCCTGGAGGAGGTGGCTGAGGCGAGGATGAGGTAAAATCAGATCCATCATGGAGAACCCATCCCACCCCCTGCTCTCATCCAACCGAAGAGCACAAGGGAGTTTCAAGCACTGTACAACGCTACCTCTAACACCAACCCCTGAGCCCCCCTGTCTGTATTCTGTCACAGCTTGACAGCAAGTGTCCAATCTCATTTAGACTTTATCTGGATGTCACTATCACTGACAGTCATCACTCACGAGCTAGTGTGCAGCCTTGGCCTCGCCCTGTAGAAGCCATTCGCTAGACAGAGGACACCCAACCTGATCTGACAGATTAATGCACAGCCAGCCCAGCTTGCCTCTCCACATCCTACCAGTTATGGGTTAAAACAGAGCTTTTCAACGTTTCACACATCCGAGCTGGTCTGGTGTATGGTTTGTGAGTGGGTTTTATTGTATACATATGGCCTCATGCATCTAATGAGAAAAAAAAACAAGAAAGATAAACAATATAGTAGGCTACTGTGCAAAAGTCTTACCCACCATAAAATTGTTTTTAATATAACTTTGGTCTTAGATGCATGAGTGTTTTACATTTCAGCACTTTATAGTATTTTTAAAATATTTTTTAAGGCTTTGAGATTTTTTCAACATTACTTTTTTAACATTACTGTATTTTCAATTGATTACACATTACTCCTCAAATATATTCTTATTCGGTAATTTATATTACTCAAAAACGCTCAACATGTTCATCAGTGACTTTTAATTGTAAATTTCCGATCGGGCATCTCATTCATGTTTCACTCTTGAACTTCCTGCGCTTGAATTTACCAACTTGACGGCTTGAATGTACCTGAAAGTTTTAACTGACATACACATGACACTTTATGGTCTTCCCTTCCTCTTATCTGTCAAGATAACCGTTTATAAATGTGGTGCTTTTCGTTTTTCGTCTCTTTTAATGGCACGACCGATAGTAATGTACTGCTATTTAAAGAGCCATTTAAAAATGGATGTCCCTGAACACACTTCTGTTCAGGTAGGCTGTCAACTTCCGTGTTCCTTAGCCTGGGGGCTAGCTAACTTGCTGTGACTTCACTCCTCAAATCACGCAGTTCAGAAGACTCTCTCTCACCTCGTTTGTTTTTCGTGCCATTTTTCTTCGCCGTCACAAGCTCCTGGTGGATTTTCTTCTCCAGAAAGTCCTGCTTTTTGGTCAACATTTCCTCCGTGTCTCTGAGTCGCTGGATAGCCTCCTGGGGTGTCGGCGCTTTCCCACCCTTACCCCCGGTTCCGAATAACTTCCCAAACACCGACATGTTGTTGTTGTTGTTGTTAAATGTCAGCAATCACGGCTATATTAAGTGTACACGAACTGTCAGGACTTTGTGCTACCGAGCAGCTCACCGTTCTTCTCGCGGACGACGCGGAGCCACTGTGCTGCTGCCGCTGTTGTTTTGTTTATTCTTCCGCTTTTGCAGACAGGCCTCGTGATGTCATCGCGTCATCGTCGGTACGTGAGTCATGCGTGAGTCACGTCTGAAATTTGTGCAATAGGAAACCTTTTAAATAGCCACTAGATGGCAAAAATAACACGAGAAAGTTGTCTACTACTACTACTCTCTCTCTCTCTCTCTCTCTCTCTCTCTCTCTCTCTCTCTCTCTCTCTCTCTCGCTCTCTCTCTCTCTCTCTTTCTCTCTCTCTCTCTCTCTCTCACACACACACACACACACACACACACACACTCCTCCCTGGAAAGAAAGGGGTACATGGATCATTTTCGGAATACCATATATATATTATATAACACATTATATAACATCAAATGATCTGGTGTTGTGCAATGTGTGTGTGTGTGTGTGTGTGTGTGTGTGTGTGTGTGTGTGTGTGTGTGTGTGTGTGTGTGTGTATGTGCCACACCACACCTGTACAGCACTAAACTGATTGACCCCCGGAGGAAGGCACCACCCCTCACACCGGTGAACATCCAGGGCTTGGACATAGAGATGGTGGACAGTTTTAAGTACCTGGGTGTTCACCTCAACAATAAACTGGACTGGACACACAACACTGACGCCCTGTACAAGAAGGGCCAAAGTGGCCTCCACCTTCTGAGGAGACTGAGGTCCTTTGGAGTACGCAGGCCCCTGCTACGGACCTTCTATGACTCTGTGGTAGCTTCTGATATTCACTACGCTGTGGTCTGCTGGGGAGCGGGCAGCACTGACCGGGACAGGAAGAGACTGAACAAGCTGGTCAGGAGGGCCAGCTCTGTCCTGGGCTGCCCACTGCCCTCTGTGGAGGAGGTGGGTGAGAGGAGGATGTTAGCCAAGCTGACCTCCATCAGGGACAACACCTCTCACCCACTGCATCAGACAGTGGAGGCCCTGAGCAGCTCCTTCAGCAGCAGACTCCGTCACCCTCAGTGTAGGAAGGAGCTACCGCAGGTCCTTCATCCCCACCGCTGTTAGGCTGTTCAACCCAACAGTCTAGTCCTCATCTTTCCTCCCTAATATAGAACTGTGCAATACCCCCCCCCCCCCCCCCCAACAACCAGTCAATCATCTCCCCCTCCACCACCTTGTAAATATGTATATAGCCATAGCAATATATTATAGGCCTACAGTCTCTCCCATAATACACTTTTTGTTATTTAAGCTGCATACAGTCTTTTAATATTTAATATTTAATTTGTTAATACTCCTTGTTTATCTTTTTCTTTTTCTTATGGCACTCTATTGTTTGCACACTTGTTTTTGGTTTTTTTTTGCACTATATTGTCTATTCTATTCTGTTTTCTATTGTTGTGAGCTGCCATAACACGTGAATTTCCCCACGGTGGGATCAATAAAGTCTATCTTATCTTATCTTATCTTATCTTATCTTATCTTATCTTATCTTATCTTATCTTATCTTATCTTATCTTATCTATCTTATCTTATCTTAAAACGCAGAGTGACAGCTCCGTGTGGCGGCTGACATTCGTGCTGCAGGTTGTTTTGCTGCTCAGTCCCACAGTGAGGAATGAATGATGACACGCCAGCTCCAGGTCACCTGCACCTTAGAGAGACAGGTTCAGGGTACCTGCACCTTAGAGAGACAGGTTCAGGGTACCTGCAGCCTAGAGAGACAGGTTCAGGGTACCTGCAGCTTAGAGAGACAGGTTCAGGGTACCTGCAGCCTAGAGAGACAGGTTCAGGGTACCTGCAGCTTAGAGAGACAGGTTCAGGGTACCTGCAGCCTAGAGAGACAGGTTCAGGGTACCTGCAGCCTAGAGAGACAGGTTCAGGGTACCTGCAGCTTAGAGAGACAGGTTCAGGGTACCTGCAGCCTAGAGAGACAGGTTCAGGGTACCTGCAGCCTAGAGAGACAGGTTCAGGGTACCTGCAGCTTAGAGAGACAGGTTCAGGGTACCTGCAGCTTAGAGAGACAGGTTCAGGGTACCTGCAGCTTAGAGACAGGTTCAGGGTACCTGCAGCTTAGAGAGACAGGTTCAGGGTACCTGCACCTTAGAGAGACAGGTTCAGGGTACCTGCAGCCTAGAGAGACAGGTTCAGGGTACCTGCAGCTTAGAGAGACAGGTTCAGGGTACCTGCAGCCTAGAGAGACAGGTTCAGGGTACCTGCAGCCTAGAGAGACAGGTTCAGGGTACCTGCAGCTAGAGAGACAGGTTCAGGGTACCTGCAGCTTAGAGAGACAGGTTCAGGTTTCAAGACATTTTGAATACTACCTGGAATTGATTTTAAGACCAAAGTCAAAAGTTGTCTGTTTCTTCTTTTTAAGGACTCACAGATACTCTGACCTCCAGTGGGTAATGATGTTAAAAGCATTCAATATTTTTCAATTAGACCTTTTCATTCTTGGAAACCCTCACGTAATTTAAAAACCCCCCGAAAAAAAGAAAAAAAAACCCCCAATCCCCTTTAGCCCCCCAGGCGCCACCCCCCAAAAGAATCAAAACCCTTCATTTCTACTGATATTAAAACCCCCAGTATTTAAATTCTTCAATATAACCTAATTTTTCATTTTGGTTTTTCCCCCACCATAACCCGGGGCCTAAACCCTCAACCCTTTTAAAGTTCAAACCAAATCTAATCCCCTACCATTTCATCTGCTGCCCCTACCCCCCTACCCTCAGTGGGAAGGGAGACTTTCATTTCATTTATAATACTAAAGGGGCCCCATTCATAATTCCCAAAGGGAACTAATTTTTCCCCCTTTTTAAATCCCATATTTAAATCTAGTCACTCTTTATAACCAGGGGGGAACCCTTTCCCCCTCAGCCACCCCAAAAATCACTCAATCACCCCTAAAAGTCCCCCAGCCCACCACCTTCAAAACTACCCTCCTCATATCACCCTTTCCCATATTCCTCCCCACTAACTCATTAACTAACTCCCGCCCAATCACCCCTATTTCCTAACCGGGGGGACCCCCTAGAAAATAAAGCCCCCTTATCCCCCCTCACTTATTTTATTTTAAGAAAAAAAAATAAGAAAGAAAAAGAAATTAAGGGAAAAAAAAATTTAATATTATAGATTAATGATAATCCCCAAGATAATAGATAAATAGAAGTAATTAATTTTTCCCCAAAAAAATATAAATAGGATATAATAATAAAATAATGGATAATTAAATAATAATAATAATAATAATAATTAATATTAATGGGATATTTTTGATGATAATAAAAATAGGTTTAATAGATAATAAAATGGGGGTTGGGGGGGGTAGGGGGGGGGGGGGAAATGAATGGGGGGGGGAAAATAGGGGTGGGGGAAAAAGGGGGGGGGAAAAACGGGGTGGGGGGGGGGAGGGGGGGAAAATAATGGGGTAAAAGAAAAAGGGGAAGGGGGGGGGGGGGGGGGGGGTGGGGGTAGATGGGGAACTAATTGATGGGGAAAAAAGGGCTTAGGGAAAGATAAAATAATAGAAAATGGGGAAAAAGGGAAAGGGGGATGGATGGGTTGGATTTTAGTTTGAAGTTGTCGGGGGTGAAAAAGGGGGGGGAATAGATGGGAAAAAGAAGAAGATAAGGGGGGGAATAAAAGATGATAGATAATAGATAATAGATAGATGATAGATAGATAATAGATAAAAATTAGAAAATTTAATAGATAATAGATAGATGGGAATGATAGATAAAAAATTTAATAAAATAGATGAAAATAAATAGATAGATAATAAAAAGGGAATAGTTTTAGATAGAAAATTTAGATAAATAGAAAAGATAGATAATAGATAGTTTGATAGATAGATAGATAGTAGATAAGATAGAGGATAGATAAAAGATAGAAAGAAATAGATAGATTAAAGATAAAAAAGATGAAATAAAAATAGAAAAGATAATAATAGATAGAAAAATTTATATGGGAAAATAGAAAAAATAGATAAATGGTTTAGATAAAAGGGATAGATAGAAAATAGATAGAAAAATATAGAGAAAGATGGATAATAGAAAGATAGTTAGATAATAGATAGATAGAATAGATTAGATGGATAGATAGATAGATAGATAGATAGATAGATAGATAGATAGATAGATAGATAGATAGATAGATAGATAGATAGATAGATAGATAGATAATAGATAGATAGATAGATAGATAGATAGATAGATAGATAGATAGATAATAGATAGATAGATAGATAGATAGATAGATAGATAGATAGATAATAGATAGATAGATAATAGATAGATAGATAGATAGATAATAGATAGATAGATAGATAGATAGATAGATAGATAGATAGATAATAGATAGATAGATAATAGATAGATAGATAGATAGATAGATAGATAGATAGATAGATAGATAATAGATAGATAGATAGATAGATAGATAGATAGATAGATAGATAGATAGATAGATAGATAGATAGATAGATAGATAGATAGATAGATAGATAGATAGATAGATAGATAGATAGATAGATAGATAGATAGATAGATAGATAGATAGATAGATAGATAGATAGATAGATAGATAGATAGATAGATAGATAGATAGATAGATAGATACGTGGATGTATTTTTCTGGAGGGGTCGGAGGTCGCGTCTTCAAGTGATGAGGAAGCTCCAGTCTGACCACCTCCTTCAGCTTGGCACTCTCCCTCTGTTGCTGAAATACAAATACAAGAATGAGTGTGTGTGTGTGTGTGTGTGTGTGTGTGTGTGTGTGTGTGTGTGTGTGTGTGTACAAACCTCTTGGTAGACCTCGGTCAGGAAGCCCCACTTGTTGGGCCAGGCTTTAGCCGACTCCCTCTCGACCTTCACTCGTACCTTCCTGCAAACACACACACACACACACACACACACACACACACACACACACACACACACACACAAGGTTTGCTGAGTTTATTTTATTTTATATCAAGTAGCACAGAAACAAACCAGCGCTGACCAGGTGAATCCAGGTGATCCCTCACTGATTTCACCTGTTGAATCCACTTGAGTCATGAAGAGGAGTCAAGGAGGAGAGGAGGAGGAGAGGAGAGGAGGAGGAGAGGAGGAGGAGAGGAGGAGGAGGAGGAGGAGGAGTTAAGGAGGAGAGGAGGAGGAGAGGAGGAGGCGACGGTACAGACGTGTTTTCAAGCCTTGAGACAACTGAGGATTGTGAGGATATCTGGAGTATGGAATACGTGTCCAGGTGATCGATTACCATGTTTTTAATTCAACCTCAGTGAAGCCGAAGGAACATTTCCATGCCTGCACAATACAATCTGTATTTCATTCTCTTACATCTGTTCATGTAACTATGGTACGTGGTACACGTTTGCAATTCTAAATAATTACATAATAAAAGCCCAAATCAATAAGGTGTTGATGTCTGATTTGTTGTTTCCATGGTTACATCTTGTTTCTGTTTAATTGTCGCACAAACTGAAATTTAACATCAGAGAAAATAACGTTAGGATTTCACCAAGGATTGCTTTGAATTAATTTGATTTTTTTTCATGTATTTATGATGACTGTCATACACTTCTATTGTGTTAAACTCTTATTTTATTTTTAGCTCTACATATTTGATCTTTTGTTGTACTCTAGTTTTGAAAAGTGCTGTTATTGTCAACGACTGTAAATATCGTAATAATCTCACCAATAAACAAGTGAGCATGTCTATTTATTAAGAACGTTTTGAGGGGAAAGTGTTTTTCAAAATAAAACACACGAAGCACACAACATTCAAAACAGCATCAATAAAGGTGTTAGTATCAGGAAGCAGGTTTACCAGATTTCATCTCGATCCACAAAGTTGATCGGCTCAGATATTAGCTGTGAGGTTTCCATCTGTGTGTGTGTGTGTGTGTGTGTGTGTGTGTGTGTCCTATCTCTCTCTCTCTGTCTGGCTAATGTTTCACCTGTGTGTAAGTCACACTGACAGATCTGTTTACCGTCGCCACGGAGACGGAGTTCCCTGACACCTATATGTCTCTCTGTAACCGTGGCGACGATGGGGATGGAATCACTGGAGGGTCACTGGGAGTTCAGGCATCTTTGGGTCTTCTGACGGTTGACTGACCCGCCGTGTTACACTGCAACATAAGTCATCAATGACTTGTTTACATGAACACTAAATAAAGTCATCTGTAAATAAAGTTTTTGACCAGAAAACCTGTTAGATGTGCAGAGAAGACATGTTTTAGTATTTTGATTGTTCAAAGTACTGAGTAATATCCATAAAGATTCCTTTAACGCCCTCTTTGATTTGAAATGCAAATAACTAGCATTTTAACTAACAGAGTAACTACAATTATTCCAATGAAGATCCCCAACAACATGTTAGTGGCTGCTCCTGGGTCAGTGAGTGCATGGGTGGTCTCCAGTGATGTAGGGCCTTCTATGTTGGACACCTCAAATCCATTTTGATCAATGGTAGGTCAATGATCAATGACTGATCCAACCAATCGGCAGTAGTTTATCATCATGTCACACTGTGCAGGCACCAGACGGGCCAAATGAAAGAGGGAACATGTTGGACAGAGTCAACCATTCAGATATGCTGCACCAGTTAGACGTCAGAAAGCCCAGTGAGGACGTCGTCTTCTAAACCAAACCTTCTGCTGGGTCCCGACGGCGGTGGACATCCTGTCTGCAATAAAGAGTCGGCCACCAAGAGAGAGTGTGTCCTTGGGTCTGTATTATCTCCCCAGCTCAGCCTTCAGCAGAGTATCGGGATGAGTGAGCCCCGAGGCATCATCTCAGTCCCTTTTTATGCTATATTCCAAGCTACACAAGCATACAACATCATCATCATCATCATCATCCTCACCAGATGCATCTCATTAGTCTCAATGGGGGGATTCACCTTCACATCCATAAATAGTATAGATACAGGCCTCCTTGTTAGCTTCATGCTCGAAGAGAGGTCGGCGGACAGTCAGACATAGATCGTTTAAACCCTCGCCAAGAACTCTTTATGGGCGTCTGTTGCTAGAATACATACAGTTGATTGTTATCAGAGTCTGTTGCTAGAATGTAGTTCCTGGTAAGGGACTGACTTGTCAGTGGATATCCGGTAGGAGCATAATGTCATCATGTCAGAAGATGTAAGATGTAAGGAGTGTGGGGAAGGTGAAGGTGGGACGATGGACGGATTCGCCAAGATATTCTAGGCTTCCCGATTACCCGTCTAGGAAACACCATCATTTACTATCAAGTCAATTCATATTATTTACACTTCCAAGAACGTAATTAGATGTCAATAATAATATTCAGAATATATTGTCAATAATGTCCATGGTTTGATGTCAATAATAATGTGTAAAGTGGAGGACAGTCCATCCTCTCTCTCTCTGTCTAGTTTCATTGGCTCTCTGTCCTGCATATAGTGACATCACTGACTGTCCAACTTTAGGGCTTTCTCTCTGAAGTTAGATTCTGTAATATCAGAAAGCCATGTCTGTAGCTGTCTTTCTGAGGACATGAATCCTCATGCAACAACTCACTGAACATGACGCTGGGCATAGAGGACATCATCATTTTCCTCTGTTGACTCTGTCAAGATGGTGGAGCAACAGGAAGAGAGAAATATTTATTAACCATTTTTGAGACTTGAGACTTTTTGCAGGGGAAGTTCGGTGTTCGGGCTCAAAAAGGGGATGTGATTTTATTTGGATATCGTTTGGAGGTTTCATCAGATCTTAAAATTAAAATAAAAAAACACTTGACATGAATTCAGTTTGTATTTTTATGGGGCCCAAGGCGGTCGCTACCCTGCCTCATGGTTAAGACCGCCGGGGACTGACTTCTACCTAACTGTTGGAGATAGATACCCTCATGTGCCTAACGCCTGTGGACATCTTGGTACCACAGGGGTTTTACTTTACCGTACTGACAAAGCTACAGGAAGTGAGTCATGTTCAACGGGAGCCGGTGACACCGAGGGGTGCTAATCAAAGTTGAGATGACTTTGATGTAACGACACGATGAAACGTCAACCAATCACAGTCAAGAGGAAGCTGTTTCATTACTTTCATCCCACTTCTCGAGGTTCAGTTCACAATGTTATCTTTCAGTTCTCCAGCATTACAATTTGATTAAATCATAGGATCGCATTTCCTTGTCTTGTAAATTCATAATCTTTGGAACATTTATCATTTAGCAAAAGGTCAAGTGTGCCTGAAAGTTAAAACACCAAAGTTAAGTTCTGCTTTGACCGTGAACAAAAACAAAACACGGAAATATTTATAAAAACTTTTAATCATTTTAAATCAAAGGCTAACTGAAATGTGTCCGATTCATACCATGTTTGGTGACAATGTTAAACCACTGTCTTCTGTTCTCAACAAATAGAAAACAACAACATAACAAACCCAGTAACACTTTAACCATCCAATATAAATTAAAATAAACTGTTTTAATATACAAACAAGCAATTATTATTGTCAAGAATAAGTAGGCCTCTATATATATCTATACTGCAGTACGGATGGCTGGATGTGACCCATGCTAGGACAGAAAAACAGAATTATATTGGCTCTCAGCCCAAAAACATCGTAGCACTCATCTTCAATGGAGAAATCATGATGTTGGTGGTAAAACTGATTTGGGATCAGGGTTCCTACACATCTTCCATCCATTACAGAAGTCCCGCTTGTTAGATGCTTTCAGAATGAACGCAGGATAAATGATGATGGGTGAGGAACTTCCACAGTAGTCACCATGGTGGAGAAGCACCAGTGTGACTTTCTGTCCATTAACAGAGGCTTCTTTAAATATTCACACATACATACTGCAACCAAAAGTGTTTTTGTATATCTTCTGTAACATTGTCAGAGGAAAGGCGCCAGACAGCGCTGATTCAAAGAGCAAAGCAAGCCGAACAGAACAATGCAGGATGAGCAAAACACAAAAGTAGGCAACACTTTTCTTTACAGTGGCTTGATCCAGTGCATCTACGTGTGTATTCACCCACGGAAAAGTACTACAAGTACACAATTACACAATGATGTGCTTAAAATGGAGCAACATTGGAACATTTATGTACTTTAGTATCATTGTGTACTTGGAATTCTTTTCCATAGTTTAAATACACAGGTGTAGACCTGTAAGCGTTTGCCAAAAGAAACAAAAAGAGCAAAGTTCAAGTCAGGTGAAACTCTCGTCTTCCTCAACAGGAGTTTTGGGTGATTCCTTCTTTGGAAATGCCTTTTATGACGAGAACAGAAAGTGTTGGAGTAGCAGATTCCCCAGATTGGGCCAGAGCCATAGATAATAGGCTGAGCTGGCCATTGTAGTTTATAACGGCAGCCATGTTGGCTCCACACTTCTGCACGGCCGTTGTTGATGCTGCGTTCCTTTCAAGGTCGGAAGTCGGAAACTGACAAATGACAACCTCCAGTTCCAGAGGTGAAATCCTGTTCCCCACACGACAGCCACTGTTATGTCAAGGATATTTATCAATGTTAGCTCGCTAGCTAGCGTAGCGCGTTAGCAAGTGTAAGTGCAACTTTACATTTCAAATTGATATCACTACTACTACTACACAGGTGTTTCGGTGCATTTAAGGTCATGTGATACTGAAAATCAAACTTGTTAAATGTATTTTGATTATTATAAACATGTTAAAAGAAATACTGTGTAGCGTTTGAAGTGACATCACATAACAACTTCCGACTTTAAGAGCCGCTCCATCGCATTTTTCCACGTAGGAAGTCAGAATTTCCGACTTTCCGACATCTCTGGAACACAGCATGAGTAACTGGTGATTCTTCCAGCTATGCTTTAGAATAATGGGCATCCCATCATGGCAATGTTATGGAGGGCCTTGTTCCATAATTTGGTGCTGTAAAATAAACTGAGGTTGATTTCAGCTGTTCAAGTGTCAAAAGGCAACGATAACAGAGGACTTGAGGAGCTCATTGTACGATCACGCATCTTACAGACAGGAAGCCTCCCTCAACCCGGACGCCAAAAGGCATACATGTAGACGCTGGGCCAGGAGGGGAGACAACACAGATGATTAGGGACGTAGTGAACGGACTGGGTTACTTGGACTTGTAAGTGTACTAGAAAGTGCACTTGGACTTTTATATGCACTAAGAAGTATACTTGAACAAGTTTACTTCACAAGGTTACAAGTTGTACGCGTGTGAGTGTTTGTTAAGACAAAATGAAAGTGTAAGAGTACAGATGAGGGTGCTACGAAGTGTACTTGGACTTGGAAGTGTGCAAACAAAGGTATTTTGAGTCTAATAGACTCTACTGCTCCTGGTGGTCTCTAATTGAAGTGCATCCTTCACATTTACGAGTCCTTCCCCAGTCTCTTGTGTGTTAGGTAGTTTCACACTCACAATGTGGTTGTACAACTAGAAGTAATACGATGAACCCTTACAAAGTGTTTATGTGGACAATGGAGTAAAATGACCTTTTTTTCTTAAGAGAATGAACAACAACAATAATAACAACAATAAAAAAATTACATTTAGCACTACGTTAAAATATGACTAACGTTATCAAAAAGGCAAATAGTAGGTGTATTGCAACGCTCTCTGCGGCATCACTATCAAAAGAAAATCTTCTTCATCATCATCATCATCATCATCATCATCATTCAATCATCATCTGAGACAGTAAGGAGGCGTGGCCTGGGATGATTGACAGCCCAAACTAGCCACTCACATTTGCCCATCTCAGCACAGTCAGGCACACTTGTACGTCATAGCAACAATAATAAACAACAAACGTTTCCAAGGAGACCGAAAGACAACCAGCCAATGGCAGCAGGGCTGGTCTAAAGGGAGCTCTGTCATTGGACAACAGGCATCTCTAGGAAACAGGAAGAGCTCATTCAGACAGCAAGAGGGGGGAGGGGTGATGTTGGAGGAGGAAACAAACTCTGGATGGAGGCACACCAGGTGTGTGTGTGTGTGTGTGTGTGTCTGCCTGTGTCTGTGTTTAGTTTTCGTCTAGACAGCTGGAGGTCATGCCCAGGGCAAGCTGGTGCACATTAACACCCTGTTCCGGGAAAGACCAGGAAAACATGGTCTACCTACAGTTTACTCTGCTGCTACTATTACATTATATATAAATAAGCCAAAAGCCAAAAGTTGCTTTAAATTTACAATTCACTTTTTTCTATTCGACTTGGTCAACACTCGTTAATCAGACTGATGAAGAGGACTCATACTGACTGGGAAGATGAAACAGTCCCTGGCTACGATAATGCGACTATTCCCAATAGGATTCCTGTGTGATTCCTCCGTTTACGTGAGTCTGACCCGTTTCCTGTCCAGGACAACAACAGGAAGCCCAACGCAGCTCCATCACACAGACAGAGGCGTGGTTAAGGTGTTGAGGTGCGTTCATGTTCTGCTCCATGACAGCAATATGGCACAAACACAACACGCCGTCGTCTGAGGCGTTGTGTACCACGCGTGTTACGCTGGTTTTGCCTGTGTGTGTGTGTGTGTGTGTGTGTGTGTGACGGGTGTGTTGGTGTTTATGTTTAGCTCCTCCTCTTCCTCCTCCTCTTCCTCCTCCTGTCTGTTCATAATGTCAGCCAGCAAGCAAGAGATTGGTCAGAGTGTGTGATCCTAGACTGTCAGAGTACTAATACACTGTAGGTATATTACTAGTATTATTATTATCATCTACTGCATCTACTGAGCCCATCCAGCCTCCTCCATACCCGCTGCTAACCCTCCCATGCAGGGAACCAAACCGCAATGAAAAGGAAAAGGCCCGGTCCAAACATAACTCCTAACTCCTTCTCTTAAACTGCATCCTTTACTTTAGAATAAAGAGGAGGAGGAGAGGGAAGGAGGCAAGGAGAGGAGGGAGGCGAAGGGAGGGAAAGAGGGAAAGGTGAGGAGGTATGGGTGGGAGGAAAGGGAAGAATGGAGGAGAGAAGGAAAAGAGGAGATGTGAGAAGTAAGCTAGATGGTTGCGTTAGGACCGGGCCGTAATCTCGTTGAGGGGTTAAAGGTCATTCATACTGTGATTAATCATGTCATCACTCCTTTGGCTGCTTTGGGTCAAGAGATTAATCATTTGATGATGATTTTTGATTCAAGTGCTTTTGAATCCAACATGTAAACACTGCAGCATGGCACAGGAACAACGGAGAGAGAGAGGAAACAAGAATTGTTTTTGATTTGAAAATTTGAATTTTGATTTCTGGTTACTTTGGTGAAAAAAGCAAAAAGCATGCTTCCTTTTTGCAGGCGTTGGCAGGAGTTGATCTACTGCAGGATCTACACAACAACAGAAAACTACACGTCTCATATTACTGCTGTTGTGGAAAACCTCATAACTCCAACTGGTGATTTTTTTACTTGAATGAAAAGTTCCCATGATCATTTATGGGTGAGTTTCATGACCCAAGGAGCCACAGAATTCCCAAAAATGCATGGCTGCTAATCTGAAGAGGAAGCTGTTTTTGATGATAAAGTTTTCATCTGACAGCAGCAATATTGAGAAACTCAGATTTTATGAGGTTTGCCCAGTTTAGACAAGATCCGATCAATACCATAGATTTTAAAATCAGATCTGTCGTGGCTGAGTAGATCCAGCCTTAGAAGGGAAGCAACCATGGGACCACTTTAGATTCAACATATCAGATGATGAAATGTATTTTTTCAACTCTCTCCTCATTCTTACTCGGCCTCAGGAGTGAGGCTACAGTTTGGTTCAGTCCCTGCGGGGGGCGCTGTTGCATAAAGACTGGACACTACAGGGCCCGACCTGTGTTAACCTCACTTCAAAATGTATTCACAATTCACGAAGTTTCTGAATTACCACACGAATCACTTCAGCTTCTACATCAGCACATCCATCTCATCTTTAGCGGTGCACTCTTGAATTGATGACACAAGACGAGTAGCTTTTAACACGCGTGTCATTTTTCAACACTTCTGCGTGTCTAGTTTGCAACAACGCTTGTGCTGCGCTCAAAACACAGAGTTTTGTTCCAAAATGAAATATCCACCACGGGGGAAAATGAATGAATATCTAGTCTTATAAAATGATTGATAGCACACAAAAATGAAACAAATGATGCTGCTTTTTAAAGGACAGAATAATGACACTTTTACAACCTAGATTATCTCCGTTTTTACGATACTGAATGATCACTTGCGGTAATGATTTCAGGTAATGAGGTGATGATTTTCCCCCCCGAAAAGGATAGAAAACATTTTGGAATCCAACTTCACATCATTAATAAGAGTGACTCTAAAGGTTGGACAGAAAAGTAATAGGTTCCATTACATACAGTAATGTCCTCATGGTCAATGCTGGCTGACAGAGGATTGTTGTCTCTTGCCTGTTGCAGTAAAGTGCTCAGAGATGCCTGCAAGAGAGAGTCTTACCAGAGGGTGTGTGTGTGTGAGAGAGTGTGTGTGTGTGTGTGTGTGTGTGTGTGTGTGTGTGTGTGTATGTACCCAAATTAAAAATGGTTGTGTGAGCATGGATGCATTCGTGTGGCCACAACAGTGCACAGTCAAAGCCTACGTATCTCACATTATGGGCACATTATTTAGTACACATTACCTTCCTAAGTAGTGCACTCTCTCTCACTCTTCACCCCATTGACAAATCTTCTGCCATTCCAAAATAAGGTCTAGGTCTATTCCACTTAAGTGACTCAGCTCTACCATTACATTACTCATTGTCTTGATTAGTCTGATTAACGTGAGCAAACTCTCACTTGTTTGGTCGATGTAGTTTGTGACAGCCAGCAGGTCGGAGAGCTGTGCTGGTTTGGGATTGGCTAACGATTCAGCCAATAGGATGAAAGAGAGCTGCAAGGACAGTTTCTGATTGGGCCCTAAGGGTTGAATCCTGACTTGTGATTGGCTCGCGGGACTCGGACATTTGCATAAACCAGGTTTTTGATATCAATGGTATAGTAATGTTTGGGTCCAAGTCCATTGGGCTAAATCTCAGTCAGTGTCTCCCCATGATATGTTGTTAGGATACTGTGCACTGTGGGGGGTCCGTCCCTCTGGTAAGTCTCCCGGAAACACAGACAGTGTCAGTAGTTCCAGGGCTCCCTCACTTTTTCCTGTTCACACCCACATAGACAGAGCTCCTTCACAATAAAAGTCTCTCTCACACGTTCCATCTGCGCATACTAAAAAAATAGTGCAATTCTTTTCAGCAATTATATAAATAACTCTAAATTCGTGCTTTTCAGTTTGCATACATCTGGATATATATATCTACCGTATATATACATGCCAACATGTATGTAGCAAAATGTTAAACGTGAAAGTTGGCACCCCAACAGATTACTGATCTTTTTTTCTAGAACTAGACAACATATAAAAACAAAAACATCTTTACTTAGAATCCATAAAGTTTAGAAAAATACCCCTACTTTCTCCATCCGATCTCTTATCAAACATATTGCAGATTTTCTTTTTCTGTGTGGCGAACAGTCTTGAACCATGTGCAAACTTTTCTTCAGAAAAGTTAAGCTGTAAGTGTTTCTACAAACTCAAAAGTTTTAGTTTTTTTACCAACAACTCCTACATTAGTTGGCGATGTAAGCCAGGTCAGCCAGGCTAGCTGAAGATAACACGAACAAAAGCTAAACTCTTTATGGAAACAGATCAAAAAGCTAATGGCTAGTGTTTTAACATGCTAATAAGCTAACATGCTAACATGGCCAGATGATATAGCTAACGCCTGGTACAGGAGTCATTGCCAACGTTAAGACTGTGCAGACCAAACACAGACGTGGGTGACTGAACTTTACAGAGGTCTGTTTTCTCCAGACCTGAACCACGAGGAACCAGACCGCCGGTTTGCTGTCAGTCAAAGCAGCGATGGGGATTATCACTACAAAACAAACAAATCCGAATACCTGGATAGAAGATTGCAACATTTCGCCGTTTGCCTGGATAGCAATGTTTTATAAGCGCGACTAAGACAGACAAACAAACAAACAAACAAAACGACAAGTAAATATTTATAATGAATCAGGAGTAGTTAGTCTGTTAGAGTGGGGGTGAGGTGGGGGTGTTAAGGGAAGGAGGAGGCTTTGTTAGCCGCCCTTCCCTTTCCCACCTCTCCTCTTATGCTCTGACATCATCATCGGTTCATCTGAAGTGCTCCTCCGACAGGAAGTAGGAAGCTGTGAAACCGGAAACAAGATGTTCTCCTACAACCATGCTGTGCAGGAGTCCTGGGGTTTCCCAGGTGTTCTTACCCCACGGTCCGAAGCCAGCTTGTGCTGCTTCCCCTTCCTAGCCTGACCCGTGAGCCGGGGACCACATGTCAGCTTGTTGAGGTGCAGATTCACCCTACAATTAGAGTGAACCAGCCCCCGAAAGCCGATAAGTGGTCCGCTTCTTCAACAGCCAATGTTGACTTAAACCATTCAGGTTTAATTGAACCATTAACGGGGGGGTTCCTCATTGGCATGTGGCCCTGTTGGCTTGTAGACATTATCCGGGTTTTCCCTCTGGCTAGGAATGAGGAA
This sequence comes from Hoplostethus mediterraneus, assembly GCA_034670385.1. Lineage (NCBI taxonomy): Eukaryota > Metazoa > Chordata > Actinopteri > Trachichthyiformes > Trachichthyidae > Hoplostethus > Hoplostethus mediterraneus. The sequence continues at coordinate 51,035 of JAXDDW010000295.1, read as the reverse complement.
GCAGGGGTTGAAGGAAGTGGTGTCAACACTGTCACACCTGCTGGGGCTTGTGGGATTTCTCCCTTGTATTCCTTGCATTCCGGTTGTCCACACTTCCTTGCTGCTGAGGCGGAGGCCGGAGCAGACCATGTATCAGCGAGGACGTCGGTGCTTGGGAAGATAGTACAGTCCGGTGGTTGTGGTTTGGGCTGAGGTTGGGGGCCAGGGACGTTGGGTGGTAGTAGTGCCCGATCACCTCGTTGTAGGCCGGGGGGGCTCCTTCTACCCGAGACCCCTGCTTCTGTTGTCTGGCCAAGGCCTCCTGGGCTTCTAGCACACTGATGCCTGTATGGACACTCGGAGGAGGGGCCTGCAGGCTAGGAGCATAAAACAAGGAGGGGTCAGACTGCTAGGAGCATAAAACAAGGAGGGGTCAGACTGCTAGGAGCATAAAACAAGGAGGGGTCAGTCTGCTAGGAGCAGGAAACAAGGAGGGGTAAAGTTGGAATGACCACCGTCAACACATTACCTCGCCTGTAGACAGGAAGTTGAGGGGTCGAGGAGGTGGGAGTCGTACACCGTCCGGTTGGGCGGGGCTCTGACTGACTCGCGGTTCAGCTCCATCTGTTGCTCTGGGTCTCGGAGCTGCAGGGTGCAGGGGCCCTGGTATGGCGGAGGCTCCTCCCCGTCAGAGAGGGAGATCGTCGGGGGGAGGTCGATCAGGCTCTGGGGCAGGTAGGGGTAGGTGGGCTGGAAGCGACTCGGGGGGTACGTGGATCGGAAGCGCTGGGACTGGAACTGGGATTGGGGATGTTGAGGGTCCCGCTGTAGGTAGGACGGGGGGACAACTCGGTCCGGGGGACGGGGGCTGTAGACCTGATGCTGTGGTTGGGAGGGGGGGATAGGGGGAGGATGAGAGACATCAAATTACTGCTATTTGCTGTATTGCTATATTGCGTAACATTACACTGTCCTGATGAGGTAAACTCCACCCCTCTGGTGTTCCAGCCACATTAAAACAAATTAGGAAGGATAAGGATAAGTATCATTGTCTCACCTCATTCAGGCCACTGCTTGTCCCTGGACCTTCAGAAGACCACAGTCCTCCCTCCTGATGGAGAGAGAGAAAGAGAACCATATATATTAAAATGACTCATTCACTCATGACGGACCAGCTGTCCACTAGAGGGCTCCACTGCTGCAGACCAGTTTCGGGTTGTGGGACTCCATTAGGACACAAGGAGTTTTCAGTCATATAAATCAAAATTTTGTTCACTGGCAAAAGTTTCTGTCTGTCTGTCTACTTGTCTGTTTACCTGTCTGTGTGTGTCTGACTGTATGTATGTCAGTATGTCTGTCTGGTAATCCAAATTAACTAGGGCAATACCTCCCCTGGGCTTCACAGTGGCTTCACACAGATGATTCAGTAGCAGGTGATTCAGGGAGCACCAGTGAAGTCATATGTTTTTTGAAGCCTCAGGTGCAATGTGTGTGTGTGTGTGTGTGTGTGTGTGTGTGTGTGTGTGTGTGTGTGTGTGTGTGTGTGTCTCGAGTGTGTTTCTTGAAAAAATCTTTTGTAACCCCTTGATGAGAGCATGATTCAGTGTGCTGCGTTAGCCAGCAGCAGTGTTTAAAGGCTGTGTGTCAGTCGTCTTTAAACTATTTTTCTTGTGAGTCACATTTTCAAAGGATCTCTTCTGTCTGGTGACTAACCCTGGCCCAGCGCTTACAGTCATCATGACTTGGTTTCGCCTGATTTCTTTCACTTGTTAACCATAGTTTTCATTCATTTCTTCAGCATCTTCTACTGCTGTTATTATCATCATAAATGCTGTGATTCACATATTTTCATGCTTTTCATTTATTTTGCGGTATTGTATTACAGTTTGCTGCTGCAACAATCCTATTTCATAATAAAAAGGAAATATAAAGTTTAATTTGATCTTATCTTTGGTTCCGTACTTATTTCTCCAGAATTATTAACCCATTTTAAATGTTTTAAATTTGACCTGGCTTAGGAAACCCAGCAGGCGGGACTTACATTGGCCAATGGCAGGTGTCTCCTGCGGGTGTGGGCGTGTCTGGAGAGGAGGGAGCGTGCTGATAGGCGGTAGTGGTTTAACAGACAGGTGATCACCACCACCATCACCATCATCACCACCACGATCACCAGGATCTGGACAAACTCCAGCTGGGCTACGAGGAGGAAGAAAGAAAGAAAGAAAGATTAATACAATTGTATACAACAGTAGTTTCAGTAAAGTGAGCAGATTGGTCAAAGGCACATTCCAAAGTATACGGGAGTAACCCGCAAAGTATGTGAACATCCTCTAGACAGATTTCCCTCCAAATTGACCCGGTGGCCACAATGTAGAACACAGAGTAGAAGCTGTTAGAGGCTGACAGGCTGGTAGAGGCTGCTAGAGTCTGGTAGAGGCTGGTAGAGGCTAGTAGAGGCTGACAGGCTGGTAGAGGCTGCTAGAGTCTGGTAGAGGCTGGTAGAGGCTAGTAGAGGCTGACAGGCTGGTAGAGGCTGACAGACTGGTAGAGGCCAGTAGAGGCTGGTAGAGGCTAGAAGAGGCTGGTAGAGGCTGGTAGAGGCTAGAAGAAGCTGGTAGAGGCTAGTAGAGGCTAGTAGAGGTTGGTAGAGGCTGGTAGAGGCTGGTAGAGGCTAGAAGAGGCTGGTAGAGACTAGTTGAGGCTAGTAGAGGCTGGTAGAGGCTAGAAGAGGCTGGTAGAGGCTAGTAGAGGTTGGTAGAGGCTGGTAGAGGCTGGTAGAGGCTGACAGGCTGGTAGAGGCTGCTAGAGTCTGGTAGAGGCTGGTAGAGGCTAGTAGAGGCTGGTAGAGGCTAGAAGAGGCTGGTAGAGGCTAGTAGAGGCTGGTAGAGGCTGGTAGAGGCTAGAAGAGGCTGGTAGAGGCTGGTAGAGGCTAGTAGAGGCTGGTAGAGGCTGAGAGGCTGCTGGTGGAGTTATACTGATGACTCTACATTACTGTGATGATTTATTGTGCTACACAGAACACCTTCTGAAGACTAAACATACAGAACACATGAAAAACGAGGTGAACATCATGGCCAAGTGGCCATGATATAACAGACGAGGACTCAACTCTCAGTTGCTAGAGCTGACTGTGTTTTACCTTCAAACTATTCATATTTTCATAGTGTTGCATTGAACAGTGATTATATTTGTTATTGTTAGCTAACTGCTGTAGTCCTCTTTCCTAAGTTAGCCTTTTGCTAGCAGCAGTCAATATAAAAAGGAATTTGAACGACCAAAATTCCCAAAGTTGATGTTGGTTGATGTATTTTATTTCACGGGCCAAAACGTAGTATAGCTAGTAATCCGCTGGGTAGGATCGACTTTATTTCTAACGTTTCTTTCAAATTCTACTGTTGCAATCACAAAGAGCTTCAGCTAAACATACAAACTGATGGATATGTCAGAGAACCAAACTGTATAAAGAAGAGTAAAGATAATCCTGTAAAGCGAAGATGCTTTCAAAAAGTTTCTAAATATCAAACCATTCCTATAAAGAGCAGTGATGTAAAACACTAATGCAGAAAACAAAACAAGGCTTACATACACTATATACTGTTTTAAACGTTGAGGTGTTTGAATGGATGCTGCAGGAACAAAACAACACTAAAAGCAGAGCGGAGGCTTTCAGACAGAGATGCAGTCGCTTCGCAGAGGTCAGTCCACCAGCCCAGACACACACACACACACACACACACACACACACACACACAGACTAGACCAGACAGACAGGGCTAGCTTTGTTTAGAGACCGTCTACCCTAAGCCCCTCCCCCTACCACACACACACACACACACACAGCATTTTCTCACACTTTTCGTAGGGAGCAAGCAGAGGTCAGAGCCAAGTCAGAAAGAACATAAACTAGCCTGCAGACAGCACACACACACACACACACACACACACACACACACACACACACACACACACACACACACACACACACACACACACACACAGATCTTGAGACAGAGATGATGGTTCACACCAGCTCTCACATTCCTGGCATGTTCTCCTGACTAGCCATTACACAACAGAGGGAGAGAGACATAGAGGAAAAGGGAGAGAGAGACAGGAAAAGAGGAGGGGGAAAGAGGAAAAGAAGGGGGAGAGAAAAAGACAGGAAGGAGAGAGAGACAGGAAGAGAGCGACAGAGAGAGAGAGACCCAGTCAGACCCATAACTCTGAGGGGGGGGGGGGGGGGGGGGTTTCAGACCTAAGGCCGTCTCTCCTCGGTTCCATTTTGTTTCAGTGTTTCATCCCCGACAGCAACAAGACCAGCAGGTCGGTCAGTACAGGACTTCCTGACAATCCTGTTTGGTAAACACCGTAAATAAACTTGACTGGAGCTCCGTCTCAAAATGACAAGATGTTTAGAATAGAATAGGACTCCAAGTGATGAGTGATTACCTGCCAACCTGTCTGGCGGAGCAGACCTGTAAATTATTACCAGCATCAGGAGTATGGGTACGGCCAAAACATACGGGATACGACCATTAAGTCTACTGCATCATCTTCACTCTCCTCTATGAACCAGCCTCTCCATCCCAGCAGCAACATTATCAGTTTCATACAACGAATAGAACAAAGAAACAGCAGAAAATGTGCAAAAACGGCCAAAGATAGTTTCAAAAAGTAGAGAGGACCAACTCACCACAGTGTTGCGTCTGAACACAGTTGTCATGTCTGTGAGTCCCTGAGGCAGAATGCATAGTCTGGAAAGTCTCTCCTCTCTAAAGGATCTTGGTTTGGAAAGTCTCTCCTCTCTAAAGGATCTTGGTTTGGAAAGTCTCTCCTCTCTAAAGGATCTTGGTTTGGAAAGTCTCTCCTCTCTAAAGGATCTTGGTTTGGAAAGTCTCTCGTCTCTAAAGGATCTTTGTTTAGAAAGTCTCTCCTCTCTAAAGGATCTTTGTGCAGAAAAGGTCTTGTATAATCCAGGCTCCACTCCACTCCCACTCCCAGAGGAAAGTTCACCTTTAACTCTTCAGTGACTAAAATAAAAAATAATAATAAAAAACCCCAGAATAAAACAAAACTTCCCCCTGAGCTGAAACTCAACCAACTACATAACTGATGGACGCTCGACGCCGTGTGTGTGTCTCCGAGTCGAGCGACACACACACACTGAGGCTCTGCAAAGCTTTGTCTCCTACTTTTTCTCACACACACATTCCCCCAGTGTCTAGACACACACACACACACACACACACACACACACACACACACACACTGAAGGAACAGCTGACCAGACTCCCACCCCCCCCTCCCATGGCTGTGAACAATAGGGGTCAATGCAAAGGAGGAGGGGAGGAATGAAAGAGAGACAGAAAGAGGGGGAGAAAAAGAGGGGGAGTGGTGGGAGCGTCTAGGAGAGACAGATGGGTCAGAGGGATGGGCAGAATAATGATGATGGGAGGAGGAGGGGGCAAGACGACACCACCAAACCACTAGTAAGCTTCACTCCTGGTCATTAAGGGACAACTCAACGTTATTTATTGACGCATGTGGAGATGAAACTCGCCATGTTTGATCAACTTCCCCCTCAAAGACACCAGAATCATCCACGTCCCCGGTAGATCATTGGCTCCAGGGCTTCATGCTAACACTTTAGCAAACACTATGTTGAGTGATAGTAGCCTCCATGCTAACACTTTAACATACACTATGTTGAGTGATAGTAGCCTCCATGCTAACACTTTAACATACACTATGTTGAGTGATAGTAGCCTCCATGCTAACACTTTAGCATACACTATGTTGAGTCATAGTAGGCCACTAGCATCATCTCAAAAATGAGAAAATGTATGCTAAAATGTTAGCATGGAGCCTACTATGACTCAACATAGTGTTTGCTAAAGTGTTAGCATGGAGCCTACTATGACTCAACATAGTGTTTGCTAAAGTGTTAGCATGGAGCCTACTATGACTCAACATAGTGTTTGCTAAAGTGTTAGCATGGAGCCTACTATGACTCAACATAGTGTTTGCTAAAGTGTTAGCATGGAGCCTACTATGACTCAACATAGTGTTTGCTAAAGTGTTAGCATGGAGCCTACTATGACTCAACATAGTGTTTGCTAAAGTGTTAGCATGGAGCCTACTGTCAACTTTAGTCATTTTACAGTGCTTCAGTCTCCTCAGTGGAACCAGGACTCTAACTGGGAGTTTATTCCGATACACATTTCACCAGAGGGGTCAAAGGTCAGTGAGGCAGAGAGGAGGTTGGGGTTCAGTGCCTTGCTCAAGGAATTGACCCTGTGATCTTTGAGTTACGGGACAGTCTCTGACAGGGATTCACACACTGATCAACTAGAAGTGAGGAAACGGTAAAAATTAAAATTATTAAATAAAATAAATAAACAGCTCATTACATTTTACTTAAAAATACATTTCCCTTTTAACTCACTGAAACTATAAAGAAACACACACACACACACACACACACACACACACACACACACACACACACACACACATAATGCAATGCCAGCCTGTCCATCCGTGTGAAGCAGCACAGCCGTGTGTGTGTGTGTGTGTGTATTTGTGTGTGTGTGTGTGTGTGTGTGTGTGTGTGTGTGTGTGTGTGTGTGTGTGTGTGTGTGTGTGTGTGTGTGGGCACAGTGCCTGCTGACAGCTTGTCTGTCCCTCTGTTTCATCAGCTGGTCCTGAACTCTCCGTCTTTCACCCTAAACACCACCACAATTCTCTCTCTCTCTCTCTCTCTCTCTCTTCATTCTAGTTTCTCTCCATTCTCTTTTCCTCTCCTCCCTCTCTGGCGCTTGTTGGTCTTCCTGGTGTGAAACGTTAGCGGAGGTCGCTAGCGTAACTATCCCATCACATCTTAGCTAGCTTGCCAGAGTAAAGCACAATGTCAAGGGTACGTTTCCATACACATGATGATGGATATATATAATATCTATATATCTATAATATATAGATATAATATATTTATTATATTATATATATATTTGGGTAAAATGCTAAAAGCCAGACCAGGACTCTGAGAGCTGAGAGGTTGTTCAGGTGGATGGAGGGAAGACCAGAACAGGAAGTCTGTCAGGAACAACACGTATGATGTTCTAACATGAGAAACCATCAGTCAAACCAGCTGACTGCGAGTGTGTGTGTGTGTGTGTGTGTGTGTGTGTGTCTGGCCTCACACAGACAAGTCAGCCTGCAGTGCAACTTGTCAACTCCCAAATGGTGAAGGTCACAAGGTCAGTCTGCAGACCTCCCCCGCCCTCCCCCTCCCTCTCTCTATTTCTCTCCCTCCTTCTCTCTGTTACCAGATTTCTCTCTTTCTCAACTCTTCTCTTCATTTTACCCTGCCGCCCCGCCGCCCTGCACCCTGCACCCTGCCGCCCTGCACCCTGGCACCCTGCCGCCCTGCACCCTGGCACCCTGCCGCCCTGCACCCTGGCACCCTGCCGCCCTGCACCCTGGCACCCTGCCGCCCTGTGCCCCGCCGCCCTGGCACCCTGCCGCCCTGCGCCCTGGCACCCTGCACCCTGGCACCCTGCCGCCCTGCGCCCTGGCACCCTGCCGCCCTGCACCCTGGCACCCTGCCGCCCTGCACCCTGCCGCCCTGCACCCTGGCACCCTGCCGCCCTGCACCCTGCCGCCCTGCACCCTGGCACCCTGCCGCCCTGCGCCCTGGCACCCTGCCGCCCTGCGCCCTGGCACCCTGCCGCCCTGCGCCCTGGCACCCTGCCGCCCTGCAACCCTGCGCCCTGGCACCCTGCCGCCCTGCGCCCTGGCACCCTGCCGCCCTGCACCCTGGCACCCTGCCGCCCTGCACCCTGCCGCCCTGCACCCTGGCACCCTGCCGCCCTGCACCCTGCCGCCCTGCACCCTGGCACCCTGCCGCCCTGCACCCTGGCACCCTGCCGCCCTGCACCCTGCCGCCCTGCAACCCTGCGCCCTGGCACCCTGTGCCCCGCCGCCCTGCGCCCTGGCGCCCTGGCACCCTGCATCAGGACAGTTTTGCAGTGAGACATGATTTGGTATCCATCACTGTGAAACTGTACATTTGCAGTAAATATTAATAGGATAAAACAAGGAACAAATATAGCAAATAGGGTTATTAAACATAACACATCCGACAATTAGAACACTAGAACTTATTAGGTAAGAATATATTATCTTTCTCTTCTATATAAGGTGGTGATGCCACTCAGACAGGCTTACTGCCCTACCAGCCACTCAACACACACGGCAATGAACCACAACAGGACATGATATATAGCCAGTACATACCTATCATACCATACATACATATCAGCCACAACATTAAAACCACTGGCAGGTGAAGTGAATAACGTTGATGATCTTGTTACAACCTGTCAAGGGGTGGGATGTACTGGGAAGCAAGGGAACAGTCAGTTCTTGGAGTTGATGTGTTGGAACTGTTATCTTGCTTTGAAATTGCATCCGCTTTTAATAATCTCAAGAAAATGACTGACATTTTTCTGAGAAAATAGTCCTGATGTGATGTCATCTCAGTAATAACTAAACATACAGTATGTTGCATGCACACAATTACAGGTTCAGGCTGTACTGATCAACAAGTGAAATGCAAAGTAAACCATGTTTTTAAGGTCAACACAGTGGAATGGAGGCATCGCGAAAGTAAAGAAATGGAGCTTACAGGTGACTCCGGGGGAGGATGACCCCTGACCCCTGACCCCTGACCCCCTGGTAGCTGGCTACTCAATGTACTTCCTTTTATTTCTCCCCCTTCTATCCAACCCTCTCGGGTGTTGTCTAGACAGGAGGAGGCTGGAGGAGGTGCACACAGACACTCCATGTTAATCTAAAGCAATTAGCTCATTTGTCATTGGCTGCCTGCTCCCTGTCTATCTGCCGCCTCCTCCTCCTCCTCCTCCTCCTCCTCCTCCTCTTCCTCCTCTTCCCCCTCCTCCTCCTCCTCCTCCTCCTCCTCCTCCTCCTCCTCCTCCCTTTAGCTAAAGGTCACAGGCAGTCGCAGCTCAGTCAGGCAGCTTAGAGAGAGCAGCCAGACAGGGGGAGATGGGGGGGGGTGAAAGGATAGATGAAGGAAATGGAGAAGAGACGGAGAAAGGGTGAGAGGAGGAGGGAAGGAGGGAGGAAAAGAGGACGGTAGGAAGGCTGGAAGGGAGAGGGTAGGAAGGAAAGGAGAGAGGAACAAAAGCAAGAAGGGAGGAGAAAATGAATGTATGAGGGAAGGAGGGAGGAATAAAGGACTAGAGGGAGGGAGGAAAGGAGAGAATAAGGAAGGAAGGAAGGAAGGTTGGAGATATGAGGCTAGGAGGGAAGGAGGGAGGAAGGGAGAGAGAGAGGGGGAGGAGTGAGCAAACCTCTCTCTCTCTCTCTTTCTCAGTCCTCGAATGACTCGACAGTCTGGGTAGTCAGAAATAGCACAGACAGCTGTGTGTGTGTGTGTGTGTGTGTGTGTGTGTGTGTGTGTGTGTGTGTGTGTGTGTGTGTGTGTGTGAGTTGTAGGTCATAGGTGGACACAACTTGCTTGGCAATTTCCATGAGAAAGGCTATAGGGGGGAACACACACACACACACACACACACACACACACACACACACACACACACACACACACACACACCCTGTCCATTGACTTTGGAAGCCACGGTCATGGTGCAGCCAACAAGTGTGGGAACTTTGGTGCCGAAAACTCCCACTGCTGGTTTCAACGGTGGGAAAATGGAGAGGGAGGGGTGTGTGTGTGTGTGTGTGTGTGTGTGTGTGTGTGTGTGTGTCAGGGGTGGGGGTGGATGGGGTCAATTATCATCTCTCCTCATCTTTCCATCCATCCTCCTTTCCATTCTCGTCTTTTATCCACTTACAAAAAGGAAATGTGGAACACATCGATGTTAGCCACCGCCTGCTGGTGTCTCCACGATTCACATGGTGCATGGATCAATATGGATCAATACCAATACAATATAGAGTACAGTAGAGTTCATCAGGGTAGAGTAGGGTAAACCAGGGTAGAGTATAGTAGAGTAAACCAGGTATAGTAGAGTAAACCAGGGTAGAGTAGAGTAAAACAGGGTATAGCTGAGTAGAGTAAAACCAGGTATAGTAGAGTAAAACAGGGTGGAGTAGAGTAAAACAGGGTGGAGTAGAGTAAAACAGGGTGGAGTAGAGTAAAACGGTATAGTTGAGTAGAGTAAACCAGGGTAGAGTAGAGTAGAGTAAACCAGGGTAGAGTTGAGTAGAACAGGGTAGAGTATAGTAGAGTAAAACAGGGTAGAGTAAAACCGGGTAGACTATAGTAGAGTAAACCAGGGTAGAGTAGAGTAAAACAGGGTAGAGGATAGTAGAGTAAACCAGGGTAGAGTAGAGTAAAACAGGGTAGAGCATAGTAGAGTAAACCAGGGTAGAGTATAGTAGAGTAAACCAGCGTAGAGTAAAATAGAGTAGAGGATAGTAGAGTAAACCAGGGTAGAGTTGAGTAGAACAGGGTAGAGGAGAGTAGAGTAAACCAGGGTAGAGTAAAATAGGGTAGAGGATAGTAGAGTAAACCAGGGTAGAGTTGAGTAGAACAGGGTAGAGGATAGTAGAGTAAACCTGGGTAGAGTAGAGTAAAACCGGGTAGACTATAGTAGAGTAAAACAGGGTATAGTAGAGTAGAACAGTGAGAGTGGTAAGAGAGTAGATGTGAGTAGAAGAGAGCAGGATAGAGTAGACTTGAGTTATGTATAACTGAAAAGAATAGAGCAGACTAGAGATGAGTAGTCAAGAATAAAGTAGAATACAGTATACTAGAATAGACTAGAGTAAAGAAGAATAAAGTAGAAAAGCGCAGAGAAGAACAGACTGGAATAGAAAAGAAAACAATACAGCAGACTAGAGAGAAAGAGAAGAAAAACTAGAGTAGACTAGAGTAGAGCACAGGAGAGTAGAGCAGCGTGCTAATAAAGGGAGCTTCCTGTCTGGCAGCTAGCTAAGCTAATGCTAACAGTGCTAACTTCCTGCCTGCGTCCTGCTGGGTCCTCAAATTAACGGAAACAGAGACTGAGCCTGGCGGTCGTAGCGGCAGAGACGTTTCAGGTCAGATGAGGACGAACAGTCGTAACGCTTCGTACAGGCAGAGACATTTCAGATCAGATGAGGACGAACAGTCGTAACGCTTCGTACAGGCAGAGACGTTTCAGGTCAGATGAGGACGAACAGTCGTAACGCTTCGTACAGGCAGAGACGTTTCAGGTCAGATGAGGACGAACAGTCGTAGCGCTTCGTACAGGCAGAGACGTTTCAGGTCAGATGAGGACGAACAGTCGTAACGCTTCGTACAGGCAGAGACGTTTCAGGTCAGATGAGGACGAACAGTCGTAACGCTTCGTACAGGCAGAGACGTTTCAGGTCAGATGAGGACGAACAGTCGTAACGCTTCGTACAGGCAGAGACGTTTCAGGTCAGATGAGGACGAACAGTCGTAACGCTTCGTACAGGCAGAGACGTTTCAGGTCAGATGAGGACGAACAGTCGTAACGCTTCGTACAGGCAGAGACGTTTCAGGTCAGATGAGGACGAACAGTCGTAGCGCTTCGTACAGGCAGAGACGTTTCAGGTCAGATGAGGACGAACAGTCGTAGCGCTTCGTACAGGCAGAGACGTTTCAGGTCAGATGAGGACGAACAGTCGTAACGCTTCGTACAGGCAGAGACGTTTCAGGTCAGATGAGGACGAACAGTCGTAACGCTTCGTACAGGCAGAGACGTTTCAGGTCAGATGAGGACGAACAGTCGTAACGCTTCGTACAGGCAGAGACGTTTCAGGTCAGATGAGGACGAACAGTCGTAACGCTTCGTACAGGCAGAGACGTTTCAGGTCAGATGAGGACGAACAGTCGTAACGCTTCGTACAGGCAGAGACGTTTCAGGTCAGATGAGGACGAACAGTCGTAACGCTTCGTACAGGCAGAGACGTTTCAGGTCAGATGAGGACGAACAGTCGTAACGCTTCGTACAGGCAGAGACGTTTCAGGTCAGATGAGGACGAACAGTCGTAACGCTTCGTACAGGCAGAGACGTTTCAGGTCAGATGAGGACGAACAGTCGTAACGCTTCGTACAGGCAGAGACGTTTCAGGTCAGATGAGGACGAACAGTCGTAACGCTTCGTACAGGCAGAGACGTTTCAGGTCAGATGAGGACGAACAGTCGTAACGCTTCGTACAGGCAGAGACGTTTCAGGTCAGATGAGGACGAACAGTCGTAACGCTTCGTACAGGCAGAGACGTTTCAGGTCAGATGAGGACGAACAGTCGTAACGCTTCGTACAGGCAGAGACGTTTCAGGTCAGATGAGGACGAACAGCGAGTACTGAAAACGAATTATTACACCAAAGAGCAAATAAGAAGAATAACAGCAAATCAACAAACACGGACACAAACTCAGCGTCTTCATTACAGTTGACATGGTCTGAATGACACGTGCACCAGCAGTCAGAGAGTAAATATACCGCTGTGCATTATAAGGCGTTCATTATTATTATTATATCACATGTACAGACGAATGTTCACATTAGCAGCATTCGCAGCCAAGACCCCCACCATTACCAGCTCACAAATACATTTGGTGTTTAAAACATTTGGAAAAATGAATGGGCGAGAATTAAAGCAGCTGACGTGATTCTGAGATGTCTTGTGATGGTTCATGGTCAGAAGAGTCTGACGTCACATTTTAAATGGACTGTTTAAAAAGTTTAAGATGTTCTTAGTGTGTTATTCTATGTAATGTTTATATTGTTTGTTGCCGTGACAACAGTCTGAGAACAAAGTTAAACTGGAATGCACGGCCTCGCTATCAGCCGCATACAGAGACATCAGTAGTTTAGACGATAGCAAAACCACTGACACACCTAGTGTTACAATGTATTGGTGCACACACATACACACACAGCACGCGCGCGCGCGCACACACACACCTTCTCTGTGTACTATCTGACCTGTAGAGCATTCTGTCTGAAACGTATGAAAATCAAACCTCATTATCAGCTGCTTGTCTGGTTCTCGCTGTGTGTGTGTGTGTGTGTGTGTGTGTGTGTGTGAAGCTCATTAGAATTCTAGCCAGCAGGAGCTAGACTGCCCCTGTTGTCTCACACCCCCCGCACTAGACACACACACACACACACACACACACACACACACACACACACACACACACACAGTTCATTTGAATGTAAAAGAGAGAAAAGTCAGAGGAGCAGAGGGTAGGTCACATGCAGAAGGGTGCATGTGTGTGTGTGTGTATGAGATGGCTATGAGCCAGGATGATACACACACACACACACACACACACACACACACACACACACACACAGCCGCAGTGTGGCAGGTTAGTTAAGGAAGCTGCCTTGTAGTTGAAAGGTAACTAGTTCAATCATTGGTACCAGCATTGCCTAACGCCGCTGGTGTGTGTGTGTGTGTGTGTTTTGGCATAGGTGCATGTCTGTGCAGGTGTGTATTTGCCTAAATGTGTGTAAGTGTGTGTGTGCGTGTGCGTGCGTGTGTGTGTGTAAGAGCCAGACATGCTGTTCCTGGCCAAACAGTGTTTTGCTGCCAAAACCGAAACCGGCTCTACTGGTCCTTACACACACACACACACACACACACACACACACACACACACACACACACACACACACACACACACACACACACACACACACACACCTGCCTAGACAAAACACTGTCTGAACCCTCTGTGTGTGTGTGTGTGTGTGTGTGTGTCTGGGAAAATCAATGCAACCTTAATGAATTATGGTAATGAATTGCATGCACATCCAGGTGTGTCTCCAGTATGTGAATGGGTGTGCATGTTTGCGTGTGTGTGTGTGTGTGTGTGTGTGTGTGTGTGTGTGTGTGTGTGTGTGTGTGTGTGTGTGTGTGTGAGAGAGAGAACATTTATTTTAGACAAAACAAATCTTTTCTGGAAACCCAAACAAGATCGGTGTGACAAAGCCAGTCAAATGAAGCATGGAAAGGAATGGAGGAGGACGAGGACGAAGAGGAGGAGGAAGTAAATAAAATAAATAAAATAAATAAAATAAAGTGCATTTGTGATAAAAAGGTAGAAAAATTGTCAGTGAAGTGACATAAAAGTTGAAAATAAAATGATAAAAACACATTCATCCCTAATGCTCCATCTCTCCCTGTGCTGTGAACAAAAGTCCAGGTTTCCACCAATAGCCACAGTCTGGAGGCGGGACAAAGCGGCAAAACGTTGCTGAAATAAAGAAGACATTCGCTGTGCATTGGTAAATAAATACTCAACATGTAGCACTAAGATTTCCAGGAGAGGATGGAGCGGTTTCCCCCCAGCCAGTCCACCTTCACCCTCCACGTCCAGGTTTTCCCACTGCTGGTTGTTTTAGTTTTTGTTGACTCAGCAGTTTGCCTCGGTCGGCTGCTGCTGCTTCAGGCTGCGTAGCCGCTCCTCGAATCACCTACGGCAGCCCGGGAGGGACATCAGGCGCATTCACGTGGGAATATTTGACAACTCAATGAATAAAGTCTGAACGGGATGAAATGGAAAAAAAGGTTCTCTAATGATCAGGGACCGTTTTTATTTTACAGGCATTTTATGGACTTTCAAAGAATTTTTTTCCCCAAACGCCTGTTAATTTGTGACACTGGTACGTGCTGTGAAACGTCGCGAGTTGTCAACAACGTGTCAACAATGGCTGCATCTGTAGTTGACTTATAAAGGCTTAATGGACAAATGACTGGATGGACGGCGAACTAGCTGGGAAACTGGCAACGTGCCTCGACAGCACAAAAACAAGCCTCATGTATGTGTGTGTGTGTGTGTGTGTGTGTGTGTGTGTGTGTGTGTGTGCGCCAGCTGGCAGGGCTTGCCCTCTCTTCTCTAAATGAGGTCTGAGAGCGGCGATCGTGTTTCCGACGTTGCCAAGAGGACGTCTCCTCAGGTGTGATGGGAGCTGTTCATGAGAGGCGTGTTGGATCACAGTCTACTTCCTGGACTCGCTCTCCATCTTATCTCGCAACAACATCTCCCCGCTGAGTCTCCTCCTCCTCCTCTTCCTCTTCCTCCCCCTCCTCCTCCTCCTCCTCCTCCTCCTCCTCCTCCTCCTCAGCTCTTACTCTTACCAGCACCACAGAAACTACAGCAGTTATAGAAGCAAAATATCATATCTCAAAATTGACCAGTCCAGCCTCTTTTCACCTTGAAGGAGAATACCAGGCGCACACACACACACACACACACACACACACACACACACACACACACACACACACACACACACACACACACACAGAGAGAAACACTGAATGAGATTAACAGTGTCTGCTGCTCCGTCTAGACACACTATAGTCTAGCTTCTCTGTGAGTGTGTGTGTGTGTGTGTGTGTGTGTGTGTGAGCGAGCGAGCACGAGAGAGAGAGAGAGAGAGGTTTATTGTCACTAAGGTGGGGGTCGACAATTTTAGCAATATAACCGACGTGTGTGTGTGTATGCAGATGAGGCGGTCCCAGCTGTCCTATAGGCCCGAGGGAAGGCTGACACACCCCTTACTGCATGTCAGCTGTGTGTGTGTGTGTGTGTGTGTGTGTGTGTGTGTGTGTGTGTGTGAGAGGTTCACTCAGGTGATGTCAGGCTGTCAGTGTGTCTGCAGGCAGATCAGCAAGGAAAACATTCACATGCTGAGAAACAATGACACTTTATTTTGAAATGAAACTGGAAACACCTCAAGGTGATGTCACGTCCCGTCCACGACCGGAGGAGGAACAAGACGCCAGACGGCTAGACGGACCGGGAACACCACGGACACCAGCGGCGTGTCAACAGAGCGGACTCGTCTTCCACCGTAGGAACACAGACCTGTTAGGATCCAGAGTTGGTGTCGTTGTTTTCCTGCCATAAACAGGAAGTTGACCGACAGTTTGTTCCGGTGAGTCTGGTCACAGCGGCAGGTCCTCCGTCTGTCAGCCTTCATTCACTCATCAATGATGTAAGAACGTCAAAGCAGAAGTAGAAAACCAACATGACTTCGACTCTCCTCCACTGCTCCCTCGCTCATATCAGAGAGAGAGACAGGGAGAGAGAGAGAGACAGACAGACAGGGAGAGAGACAGACGGGAAGAGAGAGAGAGAGAGAGAGACAGGGAGAGAGACAGACAGGAAGAGAGAGAGAGACAGGACTGCTGTGACTAATTGAATGCCCTGTTGTCTTTCTCACACACACACACACACACACACACACACACACACACACACACACACACACACACACACACACAACCCTATAACTCACCATACACTGCCAGCCCCAACACACACCAACCCCGACTGTTGTGACAATGAACCTTTCACCCTCTCCTCCCCCCTTTCCCTCCTTCTCCTGACCTGACCTTTCACCTCTGCCCACCCAGACGCCCCGGTTGCCATAGGAGACGCCCCCCCCGCCCCCCCCCCCCCCCAACCCCACCCCCGCAGATGCAGAGCATGGCTGGCTTTGTATGCACAATAAATACATAAGTAAATCAGCCTTTGCATACATACATTAGAATATCTGAATGTGTAATAGTGTGTGTGTGTGTGTGTGTGTGTGTGTGTGTGTGTGTGTGTGTGTGTGTGTGTGTGTGTGTGTGTGTGTGTGTAGTGTTCTGGAGGGCAGACATAGACCCAGACAGACGTATAAAGATGTTCTGACCACCACACAGGCTAGTCCACATCACCAGACCACCACACAGGCTAGTCCTCATCACCAGACCACCACACAGGCTAGTCCTCATCACCAGACCACCACACAGGCTAGTCCTCATCACCAGACCACCACACAGGCTAGTCCACATCACCAGACCACCACACAGGCTAGTCCACATCACCAGACCACCACACAGGCTAGTCCTCATCACCAGACCACCACACAGGCTAGTCCTCATCACCAGACCACCACACAGGCTAGTCCTCATCACCAGACCACCACACAGGCTAGTCCTCATCACCAGACCACCACACAGGCTAGTCCTCATCACCAGACCACCACACAGGCTAGTCCACATCACCAGACCACCACACAGGCTAGTCCTCATCACCAGACCACCACACAGGCTAGTCCTCATCACCAGACCACCACACAGGCTAGTCCTCATCACCAGACCACCACACAGGCTAGTCCTCATCACCAGACCACCACACAGGCTAGTCCTCATCACCAGACCACCACACAGGCTAGTCCTCATCACCAGACCACCACACAGGCTAGTCCTCATCACCAGACCACCACACAGGCTAGTCCACATCACCAGACCACCACACAGGCTAGTCCTCATCACCAGACCACCACACAGGCTAGTCCACATCACCAGACCACCACACAGGCTAGTCCTCATCACCAGACCACCACACAGGCTAGTCCACATCACCAGACCACCACACAGGCTAGTCCTCATCACCAGACCACCACACAGGCTAGTCCACATCACCAGACCACCACACAGGCTAGTCCTCATCACCAGACCACTACACAGGCTAGTCCTCATCACCAGACCACCACCCAGGCTAGTCCACATCACCAGACCACTACACAGGCTAGTCCACATCACCAGACCACCACACAGGCTAGTCCACATCACCAGACCACCACACAGGCTAGTCCACATCACCAGACCACCACACAGGCTAGTCCACATCACCAGACCACCACACAGGCTAGTCCACATCACCAGACCACTACCCAGGCTAGTCCACATCACCAGACCACCACACAGGCTAGTCCACATCACCAGACCACCACACAGGCTAGTCCACATCACCAGACCACCACACAGGCTAGTCCACATCACCAGACCACCACACAGGCTAGTCCACATCACCAGACCACCACACAGGCTAGTCCTCATCACCAGACCACTACACAGGCTAGTCCTCATCACCAGACCACCACACAGGCTAGTCCTCATCACCAGACCACCACACAGGCTAGTCCACATCACCAGACCACCACACAGGCTAGTCCTCATCACCAGACCACCACACAGGCTAGTCCACATCACCAGACCACCACACAGGCTAGTCCACATCACCAGACCACCACACAGGCTAGTCCACATCACCAGACCACCACACAGGCTAGTCCTCATCACCAGACCACCACACAGGCTAGTCCACATCACCAGACCACTACACAGGCTAGTCCACATCACCAGACCACCACACAGGCTAGTCCACATCACCAGACCACCACACAGGCTAGTCCACATCACCAGACCACCACACAGGCTAGTCCACATCACCAGACCACTACCCAGGCTAGTCCACATCACCAGACCACCACACAGGCTAGTCCACATCACCAGACCACCACACAGGCTAGTCCACATCACCAGACCACCACACAGGCTAGTCCACATCACCAGACCACCACACAGGCTAGTCCACATCACCAGACCACCACACAGGCTAGTCCTCATCACCAGACCACTACACAGGCTAGTCCTCATCACCAGACCACCACACAGGCTAGTCCTCATCACCAGACCACCACACAGG